>CM056377.1:34412194-34587113 GCA_029718625.1 Synaphobranchus kaupii | reverse complement strand
GGCCCTCAGCCACGTCACATTTAGGGAGTCAAGGTTGTCTTTTTACTGTGTCGTTTCTGCCGGGCAGCCTGTAAGTGGTGACAGTGGCCTCCAAAGTTGTAATCCTTGACACGTTCGCTAGGAGCAGGCCTGTCGGTTGCTGCTAATAGGATACAAACATGGCTGACGAGGCCAGGTGTCGAAGAGGCTCCTGTGCACCTCTTCATCTCTCCGCCGCGTTCTCGAAAACCCCCCGCCCCAACCCAACCTACCCCCACCCGCCCCATGTTTTTAACACCGAGGCATCTCCCTGGCCCTGTCACACAGAATAAATAACGATCCTGCCCGCTTTATCAAAACTCCCCTCCCAGCGGACGCAATTACGCAGGTGATTGACAACTTGTGTTTTTTTCCCCTATGGTTTCGGCTTCAATCACCCCAGGACTATATAAAGGAATAAGCTATATCTAAAAGAAAAATACATTTGAATTTTGACTTCATTCCTCCACCCCTGAAACCCCCTCTAAACCCCAACCTCTGCACTCCATTTATCTCTCAGATAGATGGGATTATGACACCCCACTGATGCACTCTCAGCTTACACAAATTGGATATTTAGTGTTAAACGTCAAGGTTAAACGACCTTGTCTTCTGAGGCTTGCAGTCTCAGAAGTGGGTTACATAGAAATCAAGCTGAGTTTCTGATCTGTCTATCTATTGATCTGTGGGATTTTCACCTATTTATATTTTATTTTCATGGACGTTTCAGCATTATGTGACTTTGTCAATGCCCAGGGAATGAGCCAAATTAAGGGAACGTTCCGTGACAATTAAACCTGGCGAGGAGCGTAATGCCACACGTGGAAAGCGTTTGACCTTCGGAAAGGACGGCAGACCTCTGAATAGGTAAGAATATACGCAAATGCAAATTAACGATGGCTAGAAAAATAGCCGTAGCAGAAGAAAGCACTGCGTATGAGAAGCTAGAAGCGAGGGTGAGCTCAGAGAGGGAATAATGGCTGCTGGGGGTTTGATCGATAGGGAGACCCTGATGAATAATGCACACGGGTCTGAGCTGAAACAATGTGAGGTCTGTGCTTTCCTCTCATGCCTCCTCGTCCCGACTGTGCGCGAACCGCATGGCTTCTGTAAACAGCAGGCCCGCCCCGCCCTGCCAATAATCAACACAATCGACAGTTGCTGGTCCGTTGGGGCCGAGTCCTTGGGGTTTGAACTTTGTTTAGTCCCAGACTCCTGCTGATCGATAGACCAGCAAAGGATATCAAAGCCCTCCTTGGACACCTGATCTCTAACAGTTCAGTTCAGGGGCACAGAATAAAACAGATCAATAGCGTGCTACACTGGGGATTTTACAGTAAGAACCGTGGGGAATAGCTAAAGTCAAAATAAACATTATACACACGCGACACCTCTGCCATTGCTGTGCGGGATGAAAACAGTGACACACACAATGCTGGAACACATTTCATGACACTTATTAACTACTCTTATTATTTAAGTTTATGTTAATTTGTAATTTGTCCAATTACTTTTGGTGCCCTTAAATGGGGTGGGGGGGGGGGGGGGGGGGGGCTATGTCTAAAAATGGCTACAATTGCTACACGGTTCACCCAATATGGATGTAAACATCCTCAGCTTAAAGCTGAAAGTATGCACTTTAACATATTCCATTTCAAATCCAATGTGCTGGAGCACAGAGCCGAAACAACAAAGAATGTGCCACTGTCCGAATACTTTTGGAGAGCACTGTATACACGGCGTTTACAGTACATGAGAGGACCTGCTCTTTGGGAATGAGGAACAAATCAAAAGTCCTTCACTTGCTCCTGTTTGGGTCCAGTGCTTACACTCCATTAAAAGCTCACCATTAAATAAAAACTGGCAGATTACAAAATATCATAAAAATGTATGATACTAATAAACACCAAACACATCAAGAGATCAAGCACCTAGACTGCAAAGGCACCCTTCTGCCACCCCCCCCCCCCCAGCCTTTCTTATGATTATGATTACAATAATAATATGAATAATGCTAATTAATATTATTATTATTGTTGTTGTTGTTGTTGTTATATTTATTTTATTATTTATTATTTTCTATTTAATATTGCACTTGCCTGTATTTAAGCTTGCATATATTATATTACATGCAATTTTTATTAACTGTTTCGCTCAAGGGTAAAACAGCAGTGCCCCACCTGACAGTACAACCTGCAGTCTTTTGGTTACACGACAAGTTTTCTAAGCGCTACATCACACCAGTAGCCCACTCTTAGAATGCAGAGTATGCAAGCACATGAAAGATAAAGTGGGTTAAAGACTTATCAGCCCTGCCCTGGGAATGTGCACGCGTTTCACTGCCACAAGTATGAAACGTGACAATTTTTTCACTTTAAGAAACGAAGAAAAACTCTAAACGAAAGAACCAAAAAAAAGCATCCCCAAACTCCCCCCCTCAGTGTTTAATCACAACTTCAAAGTGCAATTGGCCTTTTCATCTGTCCCTGTAGAAAATAATGGTAATGAGGGAAGACAGGTCTTAAGATTAATTGGGTTTCCTTTAAAGTCTTGGCTTGTCCTTGGTTGAAGATTGCCTGCACATCTGTGAGTCATTACTTTGAGCTGGGTCTGAACCTGACTTTGGGGGCTATGGACACTTCAACAGAGACAGACAACTAGCCTCAGCACCCAGCGCCACCTTCACCCATGCCCATGATGCATCATAATGTCTGTCCCTAGCACACAGCAGGCGTGAAAGGCCAGGCCGTTGACTGGTAATTGTACTCCATGATTCATATGTAGAGGAATTAGACAAGATAAACATTGCACTCCATATGGCAATGCATTCTTTCATACAGGTAGAGTTTGAGCCACACTAGACAACCACAATGCCGTACCTGATCTGACCTAAGAACGCCAACACCAAACCAATCTCCCCATATGTCTTTTCATAGATATGTTTCAAATTAATGCAACATGTAATACATAGGTAAATGGGAAGTTTCTTGATAATGTTCATCATAATTTTTTTCCATTCACCATATTTTAAGTCAAAGGGTTCTTTGGCTATTTTTGGCAAATATTCCTTTTTGTAGATAATGCTTTTGAGATGTAGGCCTATTCTGTTTTGTTGCCTGCTGTTATTCTAAAATGCTTGCTGTAGGCAAATTCTAATTTCATACAATATTACAATGCATGTGGTGTCATCAAAACAGAATCATGAATTGCTGGGTCTGAATTTTCATGTAGTACATTCACTGACCAGCATTCATTTTTTGGCATAAATTACTTTCAGTCAAAATGTGTATAATATAATAGCAAGTCAAATAATTACCAGTGCAGTTTTAACAGGGGATGGCTCTTATCAAAGGCACAAAAAACCCAAAATATAATTTAAATAATTTGCTTGCGTAGAATGCTGGCCCAGCTAATTTTTCAAGATGCTGGTTTGGCAAATTAGGACTGAAGTAGAATATTACATTTGTATGCAGTATGTTGACATTATTTATAGATACACTTCCATGTAGATAAACTGGATGTCTGATACATTAGTGATGTAAGAGACTGAAGGCCTTAAAGTGAGAGGGTCACCGAGAATGAGAGACTCACTGAGGTTGAGCAGAATTTAACTTTATGTAATTTAATGACTATTAATTTTTATTTCAAAATTCGCTAAATTACCACGGATCCCAGTGGAGGGAACGTCATGCTGCCGCCAGCCACTAGGGACAGTAGAGTTGCTTCAACTCCAGACAGAAAAGGTTTGGTCCAGTTATGCAGGTCAGGGCACTGGCTACACGTCCTCTATGACACTGGGGAAAGTTTTCTCCACACAGTACTCCAACACACTTTAACCAGGAAGCTGTTACTTTGATTTAAAATGCTTTTAAATTATTTTGAGAGCATGTTAAAATTAAATATTGGCACTTGTGCACACATGCAAACCTAAATGTCTTTCTAACCATCCAATACAACATGTGCACAGCTTGACCTGAAGCAAGCATACCGCAGTGAGATGCTTCTGCAAACGCCCAGCACCCATAGGTGCTACATAGGCCAGGACTGGGAGTTAAATGGCACAACACTGTCAAAAGCTCTGGTCATAATCAGAAAATAGCTTATGCAGCTTCACATTAAGATTATTCATACATTAGCTGTTAGACTATCAAGAGAATATACTTATCCGATAATGTATTCATTAATTATTAAATTTAACTGCAACAACCATACTGAATCAAAATGTGTGAGATGGGACTTCATATTTGCAGACAAACACAGGATATTGCCAGTAGAGAAAAGCTGGGCATATTAGTTTGCTGGGAATATGTGATACCCACGCCATTCACAAGGCTTTAACTGGTTATTGCCTTGCCTGAGATTGACTGCACAGCTATATCTATAGTATATCTATAGTATCATAAATTAAATGTTGATACTGTGCACCAGGGTGCTCGGAAGGTCCAAAGGGACATGCTTACATGACTAAAAAACAAAGTTTGTGCGAGAAAAATGACAACAGTGATGATTTTATCCTTATGTGTCTATCAGAATGGAGTACCAGCAAGCAATTTCAGGGCAGGTCAAAATACGATAGAGGACCACTTTTATACGGTCGCATAGCTTGGTGTGGTGGCTGGGATTAAGAGATAAAACCATGGTCAATCTACAATGTCCAAAATGACACATGAGCTGCGGATACTGCTACAAGCAGACACTAGCCCCGACCCATCTCACAACACGGTTTACAGGAATTGCTGCAGACTTTGCTCAACCGTAATGCAAGGATGTCAAATAATCAAATAGTGGCATCGAACTTCCACAGCGTTTCCATCAAGCTCATTTTCCTTACAGTGGATCAGTAAATGTGCCCTGGTAGAAGTGTCGGGATCATCTGAAACACTAATGGGGCCTGTACTACATAGGAAGAGGCAATATTCATGTTTTCCTGCTGCAGTGATGTCAGAAGTGATGACAATTTAATCGTGTTGTGTGATAATCTATTCTACTATACGTGAGTTTCAGATGATAGAATATCTATTTTGGTCATTTTGCAAAGCTGTGCTGTGCACAGACATGTCATACTATACTTGACAGACTAAAACCACACTGAACATTTGTGCAATATTGATGGATCAGAGACAAAAGAAGAAGCATGCTTGTCCAGTCAGCATCCATTAAGATAGTATCTGCAACCAGGTGCAAGGCCTGTAATGGATATGTAATGTACGGCTTGCGCTCTCTCCAATGGTGGTCGCACTGCTAGCTTGTGACTTCTGTCACCCCCCCTCTCTGACTGTCAGTAAATGTTTTTATGATAACTATGTAATATATTCCAGATGTTCTGTAATCCATAAGTAATGAGTTTCTTCTGATGCTCTTTGCATTTGTAAATATGAGCATGCCAATTTTGTAGTAATTTCCACTACTGTATATAGAATTCTTTGAACCAATTTAACAATAAGCAAACAAAATTAAAATTGGCTTAAATTTTAGTTTTAGCATCATAATTTCCGTGCTGTGAGCAACATCCAAGCCAACTATTTTTTTTACTTAGAAATTTTCCAGGAAGTTAGGGTAAACATTCCCAACAAGTACATTTGTCTAGTCTGCTGGATTTCCCTTGAACATAATTTAAGTAGCAAGGAACCATCTTGGAATATTGTTGAACAATTTTGTTATTTAAGTTCAGAAACTTAAGTAATTTGACAGGTGCTCATTGGCTCATTCTGTTAAAACACTGTACCCCTCTGGTCAACTGGGCACCCACAATCTGTCTGCTCAAGCTAAACATGACGTGTCTGAGAACTGAAATGGCAAACTGTGGAGTGAAAATAAGCAGGGGCTGGTATTACGTTTCGGAGGAGTGTGTGTCCTTATCTGCACTCTCAGGAAGTGACAAGAGAAGCTGCACCAATAATTTCAGCTTGTGAATATAACGGCGGGGCGGGGTCCTTTGTTAGTGGTCTTTTGTGATCATTTTAATGGGACTGCTGTCATTTCAATACTCGCATTAGAAACTTTCTTAAAGTTTTATCATGTGTGTGTGTGATATGGTTATTTTATCATGTGTGTGTGTGTGATATGGTTATTTTATCATGTGTGTGTGTGATATGGTTATTTTATCGTGTGTGTGTGTGATATGGTTATCATCCATGATATAGATTATTTTTGTGACTAAATGATAACCATGAGGGGATGCTGCCAGTGCATTTATATGCAAAATGCCTGGAACATTTTCTACCTCAGAACTTGCTTGGATCAATGAATATGTTCAAAGAATGTTTGGAGAGCATTATTTTTCCGAACATTACATCAAAATGGTATTTCCAAATTGGAGTCTCATTGAAATATTCCGAAGATTCTTGACATGTTTTGGGTAACCACGATTCAGCTTTATCAAAGTTGTATTGAATCAGAACTTTGTATAAATTCTTTTCATATTTGTTTAGACCATATTTGTATAATAAGGTAGAAATGCCATTTGTAACTGGATAGAAAACTAGCACTTATATTATTTATGCGATGTAAGCAGAAATACTTGAATGGAAATGTCACTTTGCAACATTAAAATAAGGTCTGGATTCCATGCCGTTCACCATTAAGTATGAAGATGTATTATTTTTTGTTACTTACACACATTATAAGTCTGGCATGAATTAAAAATGTGTAAAATAACACTTGCCAATTATAAGTTATGGACAGGGTGTAATGCAGTAAGACTCAAAGGAGGCCAAAGTAAATCTTAAAGCAGAATGAGAGAACTGCATTCGGCATGCTGACAATACAGTAGCAGAAATAAAACATAGTCAGATAATGATATGATGGTAAAATGCTATTCTTAATAAAGAAAATAGCTAGTGACATGGAACAGAGAACATCAAGTAAAATTACCGTTACATAAGTCACTAACTCATCCAAAAACCAAAGAGAGAACTCCTCCAATGAATTCCAACATAATGAACCCATATAATTTTTTTCCCCACTCTGTGCTCTGTTTGTAACATAATTGTCTGATCATACATCACTCATTGATGGCAAATCGAAGTCAAAGCGAATCCATCTCTCATGGTCCCTCCCATGCAAAGCCATCACAATTTAGTCTGTACCAGTGGGTTCGCCTTTCACCAAGGTTAGCTATCGGCCCATAACCATGTCTGTTCACAGTCTGTTAATTCTCTTTATCACCCCGAGCTGCCAAGTGTGGGAGGGTTTTTATCTCAAGAGCTTTCATCAGTTAGTGAACGTGATGGACAAAAATGACTCCAACCGTTTTTTTTTGTTTTTTTCTGAGGGGGATGGGTGAAGGGGGGAGGGGTGTGTGTGTGTGTGTGTGTGTGTGTGTGTGTTGGGACTTCAGTTACGGTGGTGTGCACACGTAAGCCAGAGACGTTTCGGCAGAGTTGTGGAAGATGTCCCTCTTGTCCTGATCTGCATGGTAATCAGTCCAGCAGTCTCTCCTTGGCGCTGAATAGATGACGGGAGATTCAATTGAATTTTTGTAGAATTAAAAAAAAAAAGTAATTATCATCATCATGGTGTGAAGTGCGTATGATTCCCATATACAGCGCAGGGGCCCTTCACTTCTTTTCAGCATTTTCACTTTCACTTCAAACCCTCGATCACTCGGGTGCTTTAGATTACAGGAGACAAATGTCAAAACACTTGATTCCAAGAGTCGGTTTCTGTTATATCCACTCTAAATTATTAATTTATTTTCATATTCATTGCGGAGTATGTTCTGACCGGGGGGGGGGGGGGGGGGGGGGGGGGGTGTGGAGGTCTAAGGGTCATTAGAGACAAAGTTGCATGCTTAGGAATTTGAATTATGCTTCTCCTTCTCCCCGTTCTGTTCGTTATGCATGACCGTCCTGCTTTTGAAAGATCACAATCTCTGTTTAACGATTTCACTTGCCAAACAGTGTGGAGCAATTACAAAAATTCCAAAGTGACTATAATTACACTAATTGGATTTTAAGGGGGGAAAAAATCGAATAAGGCTTGCTAATGGTCCATTTCTTCCAGCTGCAGTAGATGCATGCAGTACTTTACACATTTCCTAAGGAGCTCTCAGACCAATTTGAATGCTGCTGAGCTGATGAAGTAACTCAGACATGCGGGAGTGCAAGTGGTCATAAATATTTCATCGTTACACATTAGCAATTAGTAATAGTTTATAGCATCTGAACCTCCACTGCAGTTCCATTAACGGTACGGGTTTAGTAGCTGACAGGGCTTCTCTGCTTTTCTCAGTTCACAATGTGACGTGGCAGGTGAAAAGATTCAAACATCACCGCCTTGTTTCTGTCAGTGATTGAACCTCACTACCTGCTACAAGCGTGAGCATTCCTTTAGAGCAACTGGTTTCGCTGCGTTTCAGTCAGCTCCAGGTATGAACAGAATTTCCGGAAAATCGGACGTAAAACCTAAGGAACCTCTTGCCACCTGGGAACTGTCAATAGCCACTCATTGACCTCAGTGGTCAGGACGTGGTTCTTGTGTGACTTCCTTAACTTTAGCCGACACTGTTCAGCTTTGTCATCGGCACGGATGAGACCGGCATGAGTTACAGCCGGAACTGCTGGGGGGAAGGGGAAGGACGGCAAGACAAAGGAGGACGCAATGACTTAGCCGCGTAATAGCTAACATTGCCCTGACCTATTGCTCATCAAATCTGTTGGTCCAGATAAGGATTCCTCTCTATCGAGAAAAAACAAAAACAAAGCATGCAAATCAATGTGACCTGGAAGCACCAGATTCCAGCAGAAAGATACTTATGCAGACAGCGTTTTAGCATGTCGTCCCCTGCAGAGTCCAATAAGAGTGGACAGATTCTAAATCATCATATGAACGAACTTCATTAATAATAAATTCAATTAATGTCGCTCCGATTGACGGCCAATTGTCGATATAATAACACTTTGGTGCACAGAAAAAATGTTACACAACGTAAAAAGGTACTTTTTTTTACATACGTATTAATAAACAAAACATTAAAATCAAAGGATATTAATGAAGGGGTTCATGTCTGAGAAACAATTACAATTGTATTGTGTGTCCTTCGTTTCCAGCTATTGATTGTTAGCTGTGATGTCAAACTGACATACACATGCACGCACACACACACACACACACACACACACACACACACACACACACACACACACACACACACACACACACACACACACACCACACACACACACACGCACACGCACACACACACGTATCATACATACATACATACATACATACAGTGCCCTCCATACTGTTTGGGATGTATTGTTTCTTGATTTGGCTCTGTAATTCACAATTTTAGATTTGTAATCAAACAATTCATATGTGGTTCTTGGCTTTTATAAAATTGTGCCTTCCCCATGTTGAAATTACAGCACTTTTTATAGCCAGCCCATTTCAGGACACCATAATGTTTGGTACATACAGTATATATAAATTTTATGTAAATGAAAGTAGTCATGTTTAGTACTTTGTCGCATAGCCTTTGCATGCAATGACTACTTGAAGTCTGTGACCCATTTGTGTCACCAGGTGCTGAGTATCGTCTCTGGTGATGCTCTGCCAGGCCTGTACTGCAGCCATCTTCAGCACCTGCTTGTTTCGGGGGCTAGTTGCCTTAAGTTTTCTCTTCAGCATATAAACCACATGTTCAATTGGATTCAGATCGGGTGGCTGACTTGGCCATTCAAGAATTTTCCATTTTTGGGCTTTGAAAAACTCCTTTGTTGCTTGAGCAGTATGTATGGGATCATTGAGCCTCATTCATGAAACATTACTAAATATATGCGTACATTTACGCACAAAACAAGTTTGTACAAAAAAATCACGCCAGATTCATCAAACCATGCGGGAAAGGCAGATTTTTTTGTATTCCATGTGAATGTTCATACATTTTGATTCATCGTAAATGACAGGTGCAGGCACTTTATTTTGTGATTAGCATAAATACATAAGCATAAATAGCATAAATTGCCTACAACTACCATATATGAAAGTTGTAAATTCCATTTACAGATGCATACAAAGTCAAAATGGCCCAGAAAAAGCTAAAGAAATAATTATTCAGATGTTTAGCCAAGGGGGAAAAAAAGTATTTAGTAGTGTCTGTACCGGTGTCATAGGAATAGGTAAAGTAAAGGCCTGACAGTACTCAATATGTGACATCATGCCATCATGTGCTGTCACAAAAACTGTTAAAGTAGTAAAATTGGAGGGAAAGAAACACATGGCTGCACACAAAAGCACCACAGCGCGGTGGCCAAGGTTGTTCAAGCCTTTCTGCATTGGACGAGCATATTTCCTCCATCTGCCAAGCACTACGGTCTTTCTTGCAGCCTGGAAATTAATACAATGTTATTAATTTAATCATTTTGTCGATGTTCTGTGCGTGTGAGAGGTGGTTTGAAATCGGGTAGTCACATGCCTTATTTTAGAATCCTTAATTGCTAGTGTGTTCTAATTGCGGCCACGTTGTCGAGTTTGAGTGGTGGTTCATCCGACAGCAGCCCTAGTTCAGGTGGATTGGAACATCTGGTATAGGAAGGACATGCTTCATGGCCATGTTGTGGAGGATGCAGCAGGCAAATATTATTTTGCACAGCTTCTCAGGTTTGTAGAAAAGGGTGCAGCCTGTTGTGTTCAAACACAGCCATATCGTCCCTTCAACGCGCTGTTGCGCTGGATGACAGACTGTGTGATGGTTTGTGCCTCATTGTAAGCCAGCTCCCGCAGTGTTTGTGTGTCGGTTAATGGAGTCAGCCACGACTTTAGTGGGTAACACCTGTCCCCCAGTGATGCATGCATATGGAGTATATGCATTAGGAATCTATATACTCTGATCCTAAAGACATGAGTGTAAAAAGTAATTTGATAAATATATTTTTTACCAATAAGCCAGCCGTCTCTCGGAGCACGAGTGCCAACTGAACTGCCCCACAGAATTAAGCTGCCGTGGGTCCCACCAGGCCATGACATTGAGCAACACACATTTCGCATCACATGAGCTGCACATTGATGGAGTGATAGCTCTTTCGGTTCATGGACCCAAATACGTCAGGTTGGCAAGAACAGCCATTGCAACACTGGCTATAGATCTGTAAGCCAATTTAAAGCTAATTTAATTAATTGGTTAAATGTGTGTTTAATGTCATATAGCATTTACATTTGATCAATTTAGAAAAACAGTACTGGGAGCATTCACTATGTTATGGGTCTAATTAAACAAGTTCATGGCCTACAATTGATTGATAGACGTAATCTAAATTGTTTGCTTTTTACAATAATTTCAAAGGCTACATTTAGTCTTGTGAATTTAATAATAATAATAATAATAAATAATAACTTACATTTATATAGCGCCTTTCAAGGGACCCAAGGACGCTTTACAGAATGACTCAAACAAGCAATTAAACAGAAAAGAGAAAATAAGTAAAGTAAAAGTGACCGGGGATGACAGAACAGCTAAAGGCCATAGGCCATAGTGAGCAGATAGGTTTTGAGTGCTTTTTTAAAAGTGTCCAAGGAAGCAGCGTTGCGGATCTCTGCTGGGAGAGAGTTCCAGAGGGTGGGGGCAGCAGCACTAAATGCTCTGTCCCCAAAAGTCCGGAGGCTGGTATGGGGGATGGAAAGCAGACCCGTGTCCGAGGACCGCAGATTCCGAGAGGGGGTGTAGGGGGTGAAGGAGGTCTGAAAGGTACTGGGGGGCAAGGGCATGAAGGGATTTGTAGGTGAGGAGGAGTATTTTATAGATGATGCGGGACTTAACCGGAAGCCAGTGAAGGTGGATAAGGGTGGGGGGTGATGTGCTGCCAGGGCTTGGTGCGGGTTAAGACCCTGGCAGCTGAGTTCTGGATGTACTGGAGCCTGTCCAGGGCTTTGCTGGGTACCCCGAACAGAACACCATTACAGTAATCCAGACGGGAGGTGATAAAGCAGTGAATGAGGGTCTCTGCCACAGAGTCAGAGAGAGAAGGTCGAAGTCTGGAGATGTTTTTGAGATGATAAAAAGCAGATTTAGTGATGGATTTGATATGAGATTTGAATGAGAGGTTGGAATCCAAAATAACACCCAGGTTGCGGACTTCAGGGGATGGAGAGATGGAGCAGCCATCCACATCTAGGACGAGATCACCAACTTTCCGAAGCAGTGCCTTAGGAGCCACAACCATGAGTTCTGTTTTATTGCTGTTTAGTTTGAGCAGATTGGATGACAACCAGGATCTTATTTTATGCAGGCAGTTAACAAGTGACTGTGGGGGAAGCTGAGTGGATGGTTTGGTATTGAGATACAACTGTGTGTCGTCAGCATAGCAGTGGAAACTGAGACCGTGGTGGCGGATGATCTGACCAAGGGGGAGCATGTAGATGGTGAAAAGGAGGGGTCCAAGCACAGAGCCCTGGGGCACGCCTTGGTTGACTGGGGCTGGGGTGGAACTGGAGTCTCTGATGGTCACAAACTGTTTCCTGTTGGAGAGGTATGACTGGAACCAGGAGAGAGCTACACCGGTGAGGCCAACGTATTCAGAAAGACGGTTGAGGAGGATGGTGTGGGAGACTGTATCGAAAGCTGCAGAGAGGTCCAGGAGAATGAGAATACTGATGAGACCGGAATCAGCGGCGATGAGGAGGTCATTAATGATTTTTATGAGGGCAGTTTCCGTGCTGTGGTGTGCTCTGAAGCCAGAGCACACATTTAACAGAATAATTTGTATTCTAATAGATATTCAGAAGCTACATTTAGCTGCATTTTGAATTTACCAATGTAGTATGTGTGGTCCTGAGCAGGTGCAAAGTTATTTCTTATGTACAAACAAATCTCAGATTGGAAAACTTTTATAAATGCTTTCTGCGCACGTTTTATGAATGAGGCCCACTGTCTTGCTGTAGGATGAAATGCTGTCCAATGAGTTTATAGGCATTTGCTTGAACTTGAGCAGATAAGATGTTTCTGTGCACTTCAGAATTCATTCTGCTGCTGATATCGGCAGTTACATCATCAATGAAGACGTGAGCCAGTAGCTGAGGCAGCCATACATGTCCAAACCATAACAGCAGATGAGGTGGTATGCTTTGGATCTTAGGCAGTTGTTTTTGGCTTCCACACTTTCCTATTGCCATCACGGATACAAGTGAATCTTGGTCTCATCCAGGGACCTGGGAAGTACTGTATATTTGACCAGGGGGTGCTGATGTATATGTGGAGAGGGGGCGGTGTGAGATTTTTTTTGCAGAACAGCTTTTAAAGCAGTGAATTCTATTGAATAACACCATGTGGCATGTTTTTCCATAAATATTTCAGTATTACAAAATTTAACTATTTGGATATATTATTAATGCACACATTTCCCAACCATACCAGATTTCACTGGTATTGCTACAGCCAAAAACTACACAATGTTTAACCATACTAACTTAACTAATAATCATCTTATAAAAACTCCCCATGTTACTGCATTGACACATTTGCTCTTCTCAAACACTCAAAAGCTACAGGGGTCAATATGCCGTAATATCTTACGATACCAAGAGGACTATAAACCCATTTACCCAAGATTTCTATAATGTGGGCATCATAAAAATGCAACAAAGCTACAACCCATTTCTTATCCGTAATAAGCCGTTTTCAAAATCAAATAGATTTACTAAACACACCCTCATCCACCTGAGCCATGAGTTGTGAAAAATTGGACAATCTCCAAGTTCAGCTCACAGGCTAGCCAGTCCATTCAGTCTCTCCTGTCCTATAGCCTACTGCCTTTTTAGCGACTGCATTAAAAGGCATGTAGGCTAAGCTGCTGTAATGCTAGTGGACCATACAGTTAGACATATAGCAAGAGACGCATTCAGAAGCATTCAATTTAACTCTATTCTTATTTAAATCAAACTAAAGTTTTCACTGCCTGTTGACAGGGGGTGTGGCCGCAACCCCCCACACCCCTACTTCCTACGTCTATCATCTCATCTGTCCGCAAGACCTTTCCCCAGAACTCTGCAGGCTCTTTAAGGTATTTCTTAGCAAACTGTAACCTGGCCAACCTGTTTTTGCAGCTAACTAGTGGTTTGTATCTTGCAGTGTAGCCTCTGTAGTTCTATTTGTGAAGGCTTCTGCGGACAGTGACACTGACACATCCACGCCTGCCTCCTGAATGTTCCTGATCTGTCAGACAAGTGTCTGGGGTTTTTTCTTCATGATAGTGAGAATTCTTCTGTCATCAACTGTAGAGGTCTTCCTTGGCCAACCAGGCCCTTTGTGATTGCTGAGCTCACCAGTGCTCTCTTTCTTCTTAATGATGTATGCATGTATGCATGCATGTGTGTATGTATGTATGTATGTACGTACGTAAATACGTAAGTACATACATACATCAGTCAAATTAATTTGTTATAGCCTATAATTAGATTGTGATCTTTGACATTTGCTTTAACAATGGCCATTACCCCATTGCTCAGTCCACACTCAGTTCATATCTTGGCTGACAAGTGAGGGAGCTCATAATAAAACACTTCAAATGAAGCAGGTAATAAGGCAACATAAGGGGTGGATTTGTTATTGTGCCGTGCAGCAGAAGGTGGCTGGTATGATCTTAGAAACTGGAAGCTATTACTGGAGTTTTGTTGAAAGCAAAATCTACTGAGAAGCTTTGATTGCTCAGCGGCGGCATGCTACCCCTGTGAAAATATCACATGATTGAAGTACACATTAGACATGACTAAAAGTGGATAGAGATAAAAGTGGAGGAGGAAGTTTCCTTACGCAAACATTATGTATAGGTTTTGTACTATGCCAAACATTCAAGTTTGGTACTGAAAAATGACAAGATTGTTTATTTGCGTGCAATGTTCTGAGACAGTGTGTACATATCTAATAACACACCATGCCTCTGGAAGGAGGCGAGGCGTAATTTAAAAAAAATATACAGTCAGTTTGACTTTCAAGTTCCTTGTTAAGCTGTTGAGGAAAGGACCGCGTTTCAGAACGTTCTTAAAAGTGAACATGCTCCCTTTTCAAGGGGTTTTTGAACAAATATGAATCAGATGTAAAAATAGTTTTATTCACCCTGCATCTCCTCAATGTGCATCTATTTAAATGGAAATGCCCCCCCCCCTCCCCCCCTTCTCCCCCTCTTCCTCAGAGCTCTCCAATGAGGTCTGCTTTTCCTTTATAATTTTTGGAAATGACTCAATCCCTGTCCTGCTATGGTTCATGCCTGCTTTAGCCATTTAACCGTTACCTGTTATGAAGTATTATCGGAAGCCTTTATATGAAGACTACAACTGTTCAATTTTACACAAATTTGCAATGCTTACCCATGACCTCTCCATTCCCACTTCCCCTTCGGAGAAACCTCCAGCGCATACATGCATATGGAGTATATGCATTATAAAATTAAAATACGTTACAACTAACATTACATCTAAAAATGTAACGTGAAATAATGGGATAATCAGTGTATTACAGATCACCTATGATAATTTGTAGAACATTTGCAGATATAACAAGAAACAAAAATATAATATACCCAATACATCAATAATCAAAAGGGCCTGATGAAAGCAATTGGAATTAAATTTGTTTACATTTTTTTTGAAATGCTGTAAGTATTGACATGCAATAAATATCACTGAAACGTTTAACAAAGCCCAATTCTCAACATGGATTTATGATCCTTGGTCACATGGACTGATATACATTTACAATACGAATATTAATAACTGAAATATATACCCCAAATTTCCATTCATTGCAGATATTATACTATTAAACTGTATTAACCTCGAGCACTGCATTCAATGAACTTGCGTTCAATATTAATGAATGCTGCTAGCTTCAGGGATATTGAATATAAAATAAACATTGGCAACAAATAAATTATATTCTGCTCACTGTCAGAGATAGGGAATAATGCCTTTAAACAGTAGCATACATCAGAAGTAGCATACACCATAGAACCACCATAGCACTTAGAACCTAGTGGGGTAGTGGAGGGCTTTGGATGGAGTGAAAAAACACTGCCCTATATGGTGAGGTGTCCTAATTTTGGATTTTAGAAACCATATGTGAATGAGTCTGACACTTTCCCTTTAAACATGTCAAGTGGTCCATACATATAGTTTGGATTATATCTGTAAAAAATGAAAACCTGTTTTGCACTGTTAACATTCAACCCAAGGATCGGGTTTCTACGCCTGAAGCGCCCTCATTCATTAAAGGGAGGTGGGGGTGCGGGGAGACATCTGCTTGCACTTATGAACGAGTTCTTCAGTTCGCATAAAAGATACAGAAATAAATTGTGGAATTTGTGGAAAAAAGAAAGTCTGGAAAACGGGAAGGTGAAAGGATTTCTATAGGAGGGAAGAGCATTGCACCAGGCTCTACATTAACAGGGGGGGGGGGGGCGCACAGTGGACATTGCAACCACATAATGACACTTACGGGCGGCCTTGACATTTGAACGCGCCGGTCCCTTGCTCCTCGTTTTTTTTTGTTTTTCATACCCTGGTCCCTTCTTCGGCTACACATGCCCGGCACTTTCCTCCCCCTCTCTCTGCTTCAGCACAGATGGTGCTCATTAATAAAGAAAGCCAGCCCTTCACCCTCTTGTGTTCGAGAGAGAGAAAAAGAGCGAGTGGAAAAAAAGCTCCAGTGAATGCGAATCAGCTGCCCGAACGCAGAATCAATTAGCGGCAGATTGTCTCGCTCCTGTTAATTATGCTAAAATATGTGTTAAATGAAGGAAATTAACATTGCAAACAGAATGTATTGTAACTGGTTACCACTGGGGTACGTGTGCTGAAGTTAAAGAAAGGTGGGATTTATAAAATAAGGGTTGTGTTCAAGGGCTTGTTATAGACAGAAGAAGAGGATATTTCTGAGAAAAACAAGCCAACCATTAACCTTTTATTTTATCCGTGTCCAGCTTGTCTAGAGCAGGAGGATTTAATGACCTGAGCACCAGGCACCTTTGCTGTGTTTCCCAGTGCAAATGAGTGCCATTGTGCATATTTAATCTGGACCAGTCATTTGTAGTTCTTGTATAATAAATAATAGTAAACAAATACAGCTCAATTTTTAAATTGCAAAATAGCTGTTGCATAAATGAAAGTCTTTGCATGCCTAAAAATATCTTAAATCATAGGTGTGTAGGCTATATATTGGGGGGACAAATGCATTCTCAAAGTAATGATGAAAAAACACTCCCACACACTGTCTAGTGTGCAACAGTGTAGATTTACTCACTTGGGAGTTTCGGTCAATCATCGGTCAGTCATTCATTCATTCAGTCTTCATCAGTTCTTCAGCAGAAGGTCATAAGGTCAGTTTTGATCGAGGTCAGAATGACCACGCAGGGACCCAGTGTCTGGGGTGTTTTTTCATTACTTGCAAAATAGTCGTTGCTAAGATACAGTATATCACAGTAGTACCTATTACACTTAAGTATCCTTTTTTTTTTGCCGTTCATTAAATCATCAGCACTTCGCACCGGCTTTAAATGCCAAGGTTAATGATTTCAACCTTCATTTAAAAAAAACAATCAAAACAGCAAAGGCAAGGCAAACACAATCCTACTTCAAAGTGTACCCATTTCCACAAAGTGTATTAGCGCAGAATGAACGTGTCTCCGTATGAATGGCACACTATATCATTACCCATTTCATGCCTCATTTTCATAGCTCAGGTTTAGGGAGGCCGGCGATAAAACAGCTCGATAACAAACAGCTGGGATGTGTGGAAAAGCGGCCTACGTCTGCTTTCACAATCTGGACTGAAGGCCAAGCCAGGAGCACCAACGGCCACATGCAACCGAAATCCGGCATTCCCTACTTACCTTATTTATTGTCTGTTACTGCTTCCACTTAAGAGAATCAATACACTTATTTCAGGGCCTAGCACCAGTGGCGCAGAGACACCCTATCGCGTTTCCTCTGGCTTTCTTTAATTTTAATTTCCTTCCACCAGTTAAATGACCATATAACCTAGACTATTTGTTCAATTTTAATAAAACCCAATAGGGCTGAAAAGGCCTATGGGACATAAACAATATCTGTGTGCAAGCCTTTACTAAGATTGCTCCTTGCATTGTCCTTATAATGTAGCGCAAGTCAAACAAATTCCAGATTTTTTTAAAGCAAAATGTAAAATCTATATTGTTTGGTGCCTACCGTGGCTGGGTGTTCAACTTGGAAAACGTACAATAAGCATTGATTGAACATAAGAACATAAGAGAGCTGATGATGAGATCTGGCCATTCAGCTTGTTTGAATTATTATAGTATATTGTATGATGTTGTATATCTATGAGCAGTTACACGTTATTTAAAATGGTGGACATATTGTAGGTCACAAGGTACAGTGGTCAATCATTGAAACTAAAACAAATCCCTTCTGTTTAGTTTAATTTATGTTTTGGGATTACTTATGAAATGACAACCTTAAGTTTTAAGTGCCAGAATTCATGTTCTTTCATGAATTCATGCTGCAGCAAGGAATGCCTATGGAAACGTAGCGCAGAGCATATTCCCTAAATCTTAGAAATACAATTTTTCAGAAAGTGCAGTCTGTGTGATACGACTCATTTGCTTTGGCTAGTTCCATACATACCACCATTAAAAGAAATAATGGAATGTAATATGAGTGTTGTAGAATATTAATAACTTTCATCAAATATGACCTACATACTGTACTGTTGTTCTGACGTACTGTCATATCTAACACTATTTATGTGAAAATTGAAGCCTTTATTCACACCAATGGACTTACCATATTTAACACCCTCAGGGCTGAATTGCATTGATACCGGCATAACTATTTTTTTCTCAGAGCTATTTAAATGGTTTCTAAGAGTGCATCACACACACATACAACAACAAAAAAAAACTTTGTATAAATTATTTCACTACAAGATATCGTATGACAGGGCATCTCTGTAGAATAAGCATGTGAAGTCTATGTGGAAAATATACACCTTTTGTGAAAGCCTGGAAGCCTATGCTCTTTGTATTTAGTACTCAACAGAACCTCACCATAAATGTTAGAGTGGTCGGTTGGAAACTGACTTCATCTGGATTCAGGCAGCGCACCCTCAACAGATCGCATTACAAATTTTGATTACCCAATGATTCAAGAGCCTTCTCTCCGGCTCCTCTATTTACAGCCGCTGAAACTTTTAAGCTCTCTTTCCAAATCGTGACGGCGTGGATGCGACGCCCCTCTCTAGACTCCCCCGTCAGAAAGCCCAAGCAGAAATCCTGGAGCGTCTGAAGGACGGCACGTTATATAGCGGTGTCGTGTCGTGAAGCGCTCGGTGGGGTTTTGGTGTTTGTGATTGCGAGTCACAATTTGCTAGGAATGAGCTTTGATAGAGGCCCTGTTTTATCTTGTTAAGCAATGCCTGGGGTGCAATCTCCTGCAAACCCCCCCCCCCCCCCCCTGTGGGAGAAGCACTTCACATCAGGGGCCTGGTGGGACTCGGCTGCTGGGGTTTTTTGATTGTGAAAAAGGTCAAGCCAAGCCTGGCAGAGGTAGTGCACCTCACAGAGTTCTCGCTGTGGGAAGCAGTTCTCGCTGTGGGAAGCAGGTGAGCAGAGAAACACAGCGCAGGAGAGAGAGAGCAACACAAGAAAACAGCAATTGTAACAAGTTTATGTCGTCTCCCTAGAAGCAGGAGTAGAGTAGCATTAGGCCGGCCGCGGCAGCAACGGTATTTCATGACTGGTTGATACTTTTGCTTGCGTGTGCTTTATGTGTGCCTTGTGTGTACGTACTGTATTTATGTACTTAATTACTACTATTTTATATTCCTCTCATGGCTGACAGAACCATGATGGTGCATTTTGAATTAGAGCACATCATTATAAAATCAATGAACATTATCGTTGAGCTAGGACCTGGAGGGACTAGTTCAGCAGATTTCTAAAAAAAATCTAAATATCTTTTAATTAGGAACAGATGAAGGGACCACAGGGAAAATAGTTATGCTGGCCAATTAAGCAAATAGCCAGAGACAGTAAGCCACTGAGAAGTCGCCAGTTGCCCTGAAAGAACTGGGTTAATGTCCTCTAATTGAGTTAGTATGATGAGAGCGACTGTTATTGTTTAACTCCTATCATTCTTCTTATAAAGCAAGTAAACACATGTCAAAGTCAAGTGCTTCCATTGGAACAGCCCAGATGATTTTAGAGCATCGTATACCCTGAGGGGTTTGGAAATACAGTATTAAAGGTTAAAATAGGTATAAAGGCTCAGCGAGTAGATAACATTTAGAAAGCTTAATTAGATCTTGGACCGTCTCATAAAAAGAACCATTACCATTCATTCGGTATAAAACAATGTATTTGGCAGCCGCCAACTCTATATATACGTTGTACTTTGTGTGTGTATATATATATATATGAGAGAGAGAGAGATCATGTCTCAGACTGGGGATATACTGTATTTATATTGTGTGTATGTGTGTGTACTGTAAATAAAAGCGAGGCACTGAGGAGTATCTGACAGAAATACTTCATAGTTCCTGACTTTGAAGTGATGGATTCAGAAATAAGAGAGCACAGCGGGGGATGAAGACCATTGCTGATATTCCTTTTGTGTTTTCAGGCACAGTGTCCCTGTCAGTTAGTGTCAACTGCCGCCGCAAAAGCGAGCGCTGATAATTCCACAGATCCATTTTAAACTCCTCACACACTGGACGCTTCATTTTCATTGTTCTTGTCACCAGCATTTTCTCAGGTGTAATTCACAAAAGGACTGCTCTTCCAATTTGAACCAAACGTGAGATTTTCAAAATGCTTACATTATTTGGGAGTGGGTTTTTTTTTCTTCTACTTTCTCAATTTCAAACATGCCCTTGGACAAAAGGTTTTTTCCCCAGATATAACATAACAAGTATTCCGTATCTGGGTGATATTACCCTATTTGACAAATTCTTTTTCAAATATATTTTAATCACATGCATATAATCAATACAGTGAATAATGTGGCAGCGATACTTTAATAGTAATTTACCGAATGTATAGCTGCGCTTAAGATACCGAGGTCTGTTTTCATTTTTTAAACGGATAAAAATGTTCCCTAGAGGGATCACACGGGTTATGTTTTGTCGGAGATGAAGATTGTGAAAGGCTTTTGATTATACACATTTTCCCCTTGGTCATCTTGCTGAAGAGGGACACAGCGCTTTCAGTCACTGCTGGTCATCAACAGGACCATTAGCAGTTCACAGCAGAAGCGTGCCGTTTTTTTCACAACACAAACGGTAGCAAGATAGACCGGTAGCTTCCATCGGCGAATTGAGGGGGAAAAGAAAATAGCAGAAACCGTGAAAAGAAAGTATCCCAGTAACCCTTCAATTATCCCATCTCTCTTTTATCAGCCTCCCCGGGTTTTCAGGGGCTGTCTCCGCACGGGGGTACCTGCAACACTCGCTGCTATCAAACAGCATTTCCTCATCTCCACTCTGGCATCTTTTCAAACGACAAATATCGCAGCCTCCTGTGCTTCCCTTCTGCCGAGCCCACATGAGCCAGATCTTGAAGGCCGGCGATGCAGGGGAGTTTCTCAATGACTATTTCATATTTTATTTCCACTTTTTTGTCATCATCCTCACAACCTGCCCTTCTTATCAGCAGTACCTGCAGCAGCTGCCATGGGAAAGTATTGATCGTTTAAATCGCTTCCACAAGCCGCAGAAGATTTGTTCTCAGCAGAGTTTTATGATATATATATATATATATATATATATATTATATATATATATATATATATAATTTTCCATTTTTTCCCTTTCTAGTTTATTTGCAGAGATGAGCCGATCTCACACTAATACACACCTGTCTACTGGAGGCTATGATAGAGTGACATGGAGTGAATTGGATGGTAATCTTGTAGTTTTGAAGTTGAAAATGAAAGGAAGTAGTCTTAGTGGCAGCTTTATTTGTTGTGAATTTATCAAACACAGATTTGATACATCCCTAAAATTAGCTCCCCTCTGAAGACTTGCGAGGAGCAATCAGCAGAGGTCAGAAAATATGTTCTTAAATGAAAATGTATCATCCCCTGCAGAATATTTGATTACGCTGCATTACTGTACACAGAAGGACTATGTCGGGTAAGTGACATGTCTATCAGTGGTAAATAGCAAGAAAATGTAGAACAACAATCTGTTGTTTTTTGTAAAATAATTCCATCTACCCCTTCCTCCCAGTTCAGTTTCTAACCAGTTTTTTGTATTGTGGTGTGGTGTTTTATTTCCTTATAAAATATGTTCTGATGCCTACATGTTGCTTTTTTGAGGAATACTTGCACTTGTTTTCTTACTACAAAATGAGCTTGCAGCTTAATTTAGATAAACGCATATCAGGAATGATGACGAATAGCTTATGTTTGATATTGGCATTCTGACATCATATCATTATTATTTTCTAGGTAAAGGACACCTCATGGTGCAAACCCGAGCTTTTTCTGCTATAGACAAAAAGCTTTATTTGTGTTTTTTCCTTTTTTTCCTGTAGCTTTCCTTTGCCCAAACAAGAACATTTTATAGGAACTGAAAACATGTTTTTTTCCCCACATGAAAATCAAACAAAAGTTGAATTGATCTGATAATCACACCATAAGATGCTTTTCACCATTGAAAAAAAAATCATTACAGGACTACAAGTACCAGAATGCATTGTGATACAAGCAGAAAAAACAACAACAACAATAGCAAACAGCTGACTTTTCTAAGCTTGTTTGACTGCAGAGACTGGTACCATCATCACTCTAGTCATTCAAGGGTCTACATTATAATTTCATATCACATATGAATAATTTCTGCTGCTTTTTTGAAAAGTAAAAAGTAAAAAATAACATGGAATAAAGTAAAATATAAAAATTGTATTCAGGTAACTTTTTAAAATGTTTTTTTTTTGTTTGTTTGTTGTCATTTCCGTTGGCTCTCGCGAGAAAATCACATTTTTATGATTTCCATATTAGAGAGGAGCGTTCCAATAAAAAGTCACAGCTTTAGCCCCTTGCCCCTGCCCCTGCCCCCAGTCATTTGATGAAGTTGTAAAATGGGTGTCCATTAGTTAAGCAGAAGTGCTACAGAGACTCAAAACTCAATGACTTTTCTTTCTTTTTTTTTTTCTTTTTTTTTTGTTGCTGCGCTTTTTGTTTTGCTTGCTTTGTTTGTCGCTTCCCCGGTGAGAGAGCCAGGGTCCTGTGCGCAGTCTCATGGTCACAGGCCCCGGAGAGTGTGCCGACTGAGCGCCCTGTGCCAAACGTGGGGCCTTCGCTCTCCACACTTTTCCGCTCAACCAGCTCGTCTTCGCTAGCTCTCAGGCAAGGGGGCGTGAAGCGGCACAGCATGTCAGACAAAACTCCACGTAGAGAGAGAGAGAGAGAGAGAGAGAGAGATAGAGGGGAAAAGGGAGAAGTCTAAGGTCGGGATGAAGGGAAAGGGAGGATGAAAGAGAGTGAGAGAAAGTGGTAGGGAGAAGAGAGAGGTGTAAGGGAAGTAGAGTGAGAGAAAGCAAGGTTTGTAATTCACAAAATACTTCATCACCACAGGATGTCCCCCTTCCACTCAGTACTGTAGCTTATGACCAGAAAATTTCATGTTGGTTTCAGCACCAGAGGAAAAAAGGCAATTTTTTTTTACTGTTCATTTGTTTTTACTAAACATTCTTTTTTGTGAAAAAAGATTATTATAAAAAAACAACATCATTGTCCTTTCAGTTATGCGACTCCTCATCGCGTTGATTCAGTGTGTGCACACAGAGCTCTCCGGCTGCATATGATTACTGTCCAAAGCCTGATGTTTCCCCCGCCCACAGTTAAAAAAGAGGAAAACGAGAGTATCGTCTTTGGCAGATTATACAGGAAAATGCTTCTTAAGGACGGCTAATGTTGAAACTTTCTGGGAAGGTGGCAGCATGGAGCAGAGTTAAGGAATGAGAATGAGGGGGAGAAAGAGGGAGAGGGGGAGAAAGAAAGAGAGAGAGAGCAAGACAGAGGGAGAGCGAGAGAGAGAGACAGGGAGAATGAGAGAGAAGAGAAAGAGAGAGAGACAGAGAGAGACCCCACCCTGAGCACAGTCACTGGTAAAATGAAGGTTCTTTATGCAGATGGACACAGTCCAAGACTAACAGAGACTCGACCAACAAAAAACTATAAAAACTAAAGCAAAAGGAAGGTGCTCATGAAAGAGGGGCTTCAGTGGACTGCAGTGGGGGATGATACAGAGGAGTATAAAATGGGGTTATATGTGGTGGTGGTGGGGGGGGGGGGGGCTCGGATATCAATCATTTTTTTCTAGCTGCATTGCACAGCTATCCATCAAAAAGAGGAGAGCAAAACATGCCTGAGGACATCGTGTGCAGGACTCTCGCTCCATCCCTGATGGCCGCTGTCCATAATCACTCGCAGGGGGGTTGAGCTGTGTGTGGAGGTCGAAGGTTGGCGGGAGCGTCAGCGTCAGCAGTATTGTGGCATGGTTCCAGTGAGTGCGAACAGTATGGGCTTACACTGTCCTGGCGGTGGCTGAGAAGGAAGGGTGACTGTAGAGGTCTCCCCAGGGGGGAGTGGGGAGGGACGGGGGGGGGGGGGGGGGGGGGGGGGGGGGGGCCCGCAGTGGAGGAGGCCGCAGAGAGGGGGGTTACAGGGCAACGATGCTATGAAGAGGCCAGCAGCATCAGCAGCATGGCCAGCAGGAGCGAGAGGCAGGGGGCCGCCACACAGCAGCCCAGCCCTGTGCTGTCATCTGTCAGGAAGGGCTCTGGGGACTCGTACACAGAGTCATCTGAGAGAGAGAGAGAGAGAGAGAGAGAGAGAGGGAGGGAGAGAGAGAGAGAGGAGGGAGGGAGAGAGAGAGAGAGAGAGAGAGAATGAGAGAGAGAGAGAGAGAGAGAGGGAGAGAGAGAGAGAGAGAGAGAGAGAGAGAATTACAAAATGTGAGTTACAGCAAGAATAAACCATATGAATTACAGCAACATTACAACACCTGTATTACAATTATATTTGTGAATATAAATTCGGTAGCATAAGAACATTTGAATTATAGAATTGTTTTAAAATTACGATTTGCAGTTGTAGGATTTGGCTAAATTAAATCAATTGCACGATGGAAAAGGAAAAATATGGACTCTGTTCCAGCCAGCCCCTGCACCGTTCGCTTTAGTGTGATATTGACTGTGAAGCTGAGATCAGAGGAAAGCATCCACACTCAGATGACAGTGTTCAGAGAGAGGGGCCTATGTCTGCCCTGAGACATGTACAAACGCGGTGTCCGAACACTGTCCCCTTCAGCTCAGTACACTGTACTGCATCACCCCTGTTCTCCCGTGGGCATCTCCATTAACCTCCACCCAAAATTAGCCTATGGGTTTGGACTCTTTTTTTTCTCTCGAACGGTTTAAACCAGACTTTTTTTTAGGAGGCCAGTTTCAGAGGGGACTGTTTCCATTTCCAAAAGACATTAAGGGGGGGGGGGGGGGGGGGGTGGGGGGGGGGGGGGGGGGGGGGGTCTGGGAGAGCCGAGGTTAACCCCTGTCCTCCCAAACAAGATTAGGATTTTAGGCCTCACTATGAGCATGAAAATATAAACAGTCACATACCCAGACTTGGCCAGGGAGAATTATGGTAATGGCTTGGACAGAGCTGGCGAGGGTGCAGATCAAGTTGTTATGTATAATAAAGCTCCTAACAGACAGGCCCACATTCTTTACCATATGCCTGTGGTAAATATACACACATATATATTTCACAATCAAAGCCCCGTGCAGGTTACACCCTGATGAGAGAGAAAATTGAATTCAATCCGTTGGCTGTACATACTCTTAATAAAATCCTAAATAAATCATAAATTCAATAAATGTCTCCCTTCCCTCAACTATTCAAAGGGCAAGAAAGGATTTCCGATTATTTATTTGGAGAAGAACTTGTTTTAGGAACCAGCAATGACTGGTCCTATTTTTTCAGCAGAGAACATAAAATCCATGGTACATTTCAATATATGGGCCTTAACCGTTGATGAAATCGGCTGTTATGAGTCCCAGCGTAGTTACCTTGAAAGGCATTTTATGGTTTTTAATGTCTGCATCTTAATTGCATGATAATAATATGATTAACAGAACGTCAGCTCTATGATATTTCATTGTGAGGCCCACTGAGATCACATCACATTTACACACATCACATTTACTCTTGGCAGAAAAAAAAAACTTGTTGACAATTCCTCATCAGGGTTTCTGCTTTAAATGAAAGAACAATTTTTAATCAATCCCATCAATGAATACCTTTTTAGCATTTATTAAAGCCGAAGTATGAAGTATGCTGAGACATCACAAGGAGCACCATTATCATATCAATCTAAATTACATCTCACAAGGGTTTAAACAATAGGACCTTAATTATGAAATCACTGCACAGAGCAAAACGCATTAGGGGGCCAATTGAAGAACCGCATCAAGTCGATTTTTCTTCGGCGCTTCAGTAACAGATCGTTGAGAATCTAAGGAATATGTGTCTCTACTTGGGAGGAATAAATAAATTTCAATTTACATGCAATTGCCTTAACTGTTCGGCGGGAATTGATTTTTCAGCAGCTAGTCATATTTATTCATAATTATACAGAGATAATGGGATGACACAATCAGTCAGCCTGTACCGGAAATAAATAACCGGCGGAATAAGGCTTCAGGACATTATTCTGCAAATGACACTGATAAAAACATTGACACAGTCATCTGAACTGTGAAGGCGGTTTAATACCTTCCTGTTGTCTCTGCCGGTTTTGTACAAATAGCTGGAAACAAATGAGCAGCTTGTCTAAGGCGGAGGGAAACGGCTGCAAGTTGATTACCGGTTCAGACAGGCTCACTTCTGCCATATGCACAACTGATACTCACGAACTGAAACTAATTCAAGAAACTGGAAGCCTAAATCAATGAATGAATGAACGAACGAACGAACGAACGAACGAACGAACGAACGAACGAACGAACGAACGAACGAACGAACGAACAAATGAGTGAATTAATTAATTAATATGTAACTATATATATTTACAACGTGATTAAATTGTGTTTTCCACACCTTATTCTGGGCTGTTAGATGGAAGGTGCACTACAAGTAATGGCTATGATTATTATTGAACAGAATACATAAATACATAAAATCATCACCCAAGCCCCTGTCCCAACATTGAGGTGAAAGGACAGGAACAGAGTATTCTTTTTCCGTTGTTTTCCATAACAGCGAATAGACGTGCATATATTTTAATGTGGTCCCAGTCCGGTGTTGCTGTTACAGCAGCGGGCATCCCACAAAGCACCAAGTGAGAAACGCCGTGGTTAAATTGAGCTCGATTCCAACCTCCACTCGATTCACAAATGACAGCCCTGCAACCAGTTGGCTTTCTTATGTAAGAGAGGCTTTTGTTTTTACTCCTGTGGGAGGACAGCATCTTGGTTTAGACTTTATGATGAGTTGGTAGGTCAGAGTTTTTGATTTTATCTGGCCCCTTACAGATGAATAATTTCCT
The DNA here is from genome assembly GCA_029718625.1 of Synaphobranchus kaupii. Taxonomy (NCBI): domain Eukaryota; kingdom Metazoa; phylum Chordata; class Actinopteri; order Anguilliformes; family Synaphobranchidae; genus Synaphobranchus; species Synaphobranchus kaupii. Next base: position 34,559,578 of record CM056377.1, on the reverse strand, counting down.
CCACAAAGTGCCCCGAGGCCAGCGTTATCTGTTTCTATTTGTGCTGTCCATCTGGGAAGCCTGTGGCCTTGTAATGAGTTATGCTGCCTCACTGCTGAATAGAGGTTTGTCTCTTCATGACAGGCAGAGCAGAGACAATGACGGAATGGGGATTTACTTCATAAATCAACAACGGCTCTGGCTTCGGCAGAGCACAAACTGCAAACCAGTAGCAGGAGCCTGGCACGCAGGCATGCCGTCTGTACCACCGCGATCCGCGAGCCTGGCTCAGGTAAGTCCCACAGGTGACGAGAGAGAATGTTCAACAAGGACATTCGTGACAAGAATTTCTGAAATCCATGGAATTGCAATCAACTCGGGCTCACTACGTAACTGGTTAAGATTGCCGTCTGTCAGCAGAATGGGCGGGACTTACTTGTGGGCTTGACGTACACTTTCAACTTCAAGCAGGGCTTCCCGACAAGGTTTGGGTGTGGAGACGCTGTGAAGAGAGGAAGACGGAGAATGATGCATCGGCTGCAGCATTCAGAGGTACCCTCATAGCAAAAGGAAATGTGTAATTAGTAATGGCCGTTATGGTTGACAAGAGTAAGCTTCCCTTTATGGAAATGTAATATACTGCAGTATATTTTAAATATATTGTGAAGATAATTTTGATATATTTACAATATACTGCAGTATATTCTTTTTCCATAAGGGTCAGTACGGAAATGCACACATTTTTTTTAATCTACAGGTGTCTGTTTGTCTGTATGGTCTGTATTGAGATTCTTCTGCCTATGCTAGAGGGAGAGGTCTGAGACATGACTCATCAAAAACCCACCCCAGTCCCTTCTCCTTTCCACCCTATGAGAATGCAATCAGTCTGTGTGACATCAAAGCCACAATGTCTAGATAAAAGACAAAGCCTGCAGTGAAACTCAGAAAGAGGAACCACGCCCATCCTGGCATGATAAATGCCCCCCTACCCCCCCCCCCCCCCCCCCCCCCCAGCCTCCACCCAGAGGCATCCGGCCGGTCAGCCCGATCGCTCTCGGCCGTGTGACACCGCCGCTAGAGCTGGATCCCGCCGTTGACCAGGTGCTCCACCGAAACGTTCATGTCACCAATGACTTTCCAGGCTGTACTGTGACCGGGGTGCAAAGAACAAAACTCCACCGCGCCTCGGTCCAAGTCGCCAAGTACGCTCACACACCATATGGCACCACGGGGGGAAAGAAAAGCTAATTCAATCCACCTCTGAAATGGTAATAAAATTACAGGCAAGGAAAGTAGAGGATGGAAAATGTCTCCATTAACAGTGCTTTATTCTTAACCTTGAAAAAACAAAGCGCACTTGTGACTCAAAGATTGCTTTTATACCCTAATGGAGGCTTAATCATAATTTCACTGTGCTGCATTGTTTCCTTTTTTCTACCCATAAAGCAACAAGGCATTTTGCCACTGCAAATACAAAACAGCCACATTAAAGCCTGTTTGCTAATGATAGTCTTTTTCAGCAATGGGCTTTTTTAACAAGTGCTCCCTTTTGGGTGGAAAATAATTTGCGAACAAAGGATGTGTGTGTGTGTGTGCGTGTGTGTGTGTGTGTGTGTGCGTGTTGTGCAACAGTGTTAAGATAACACAGGAGGCAATACAAAAAAGAGGAAAAGCACACACAATATAACAATACTGGTTAAAATTAAAACACACGGAGACACACACCATTCACATTAATCTATAGCCTTCTTATGTTCACACCCTTGAACCCCCACTCTTCCCATCACCCCTCCCCGCCCCCCCCAAGAGTGCGACTCCCCATTGAGCCGAAGACCCAAACTCCACTGGCGGCAGCTACGCAGAAGAGGCTGTTCATAATGCCATCACCGCCAATCAATCAGAGCCGGGAGGAGGGGGGCGGCATCGAAACAGGGGTGATGGACATGCTCTTTTGTCAGCAGATAACCCGGCTAGGCCCCCCCTCTCCTCCTATAACCCCACACATCCATCCTCCCCAGTCTTCCCCTTGCCCCAGCACCCCAGGGGCCGTGACAGCTACAATATTGGTAGTAGCCAAAACAATCTTCTAAGGGAGGAGTGGAAAAAAAAGAGTTGTGAATAGCGGGGCAGACCGCTTCCCAGCCCTGGCTGCTGTCTGGGACAAAAGGCCCCACAATGCCAGGCCTGACTGGGAGCTACGGGGCGGAGTGCATTAAAAACAGCTCAGGATGGGGAAGAATCACCAGCGCTCACAACTAACTTTGAACTCTCTTTTCTTTTTGTTTCCACTCCTCCATATTCCTCTTCCCCTCCTTTCTGGAGTGACAACGTCCCGGCACGTATAATAAGTGGTGGGACGCCCCGCTGGTTATGGGGGACCATTTCGCTGCCCTCTTCTTTTCCCCAGCCTAAATACCTTTTCCGTCACCCCGCCCCCCCCCCCCAATGACAATCGGCATTGAAATATTCACTGTTTGTGCGCGTAGGCAAAAAAAACACAACCAAAATAAAACATTAGCATCCACGCACACTGACTGGAGTGATGAGGCGGGGACTCCCTGTCTGAGAATGGAGACATGCTGACAGGGGGCTAGTCCCTGAGGACTACACTACCCAGAGCCCACGGCAGTACAGGAGCAAAGGTTCCTCCCGTGCTCCACGCGGGAGGCTCATCAAATTACTGTCCTACGCTGCTGCTCTCCATCTCTACCCTTGTCTCTTCCCAAGACTCCTCACTTACAGACAAGATATCAAGACATCTGTCTGTCCGATGATACGAGTGGTTTGTTTACATTTTCTACAGTGTATAAACACAAAAACAAAAAAATCAAATGACACTTGTTGTCAAGAAAGTGATGCACTGATATGCCGAGCATTTTTCTCAAAAGTTGTTTGAAGGTGACAGAGTGAGTGATAGTCTGGGTAAAATGGATGATACGGCTCTTTTTTGGAATATTTTGAGAGAATAATCACCTTGTTTGGTACTTGACAAGTGCAATTGTTAGGCCTTCCCAACAACAGATGGCAGTGAGTCACTATGAATGAACAAGCAGAAAAGTACACGTTCTGCGCAAGAATACCCCTATACAATACCCCTATACAGCTTTCACTTTGCAAAGTGAGGATTTGACTCCTCGCGTCTGCAGAATCAGTTTTTCTGAAATATCCTGTATCTGTCACTTTTATTTGCGCCGCTGGAGCTCAGTCTCAGTCTCAGGCTCAGTCACTCAGCGTGATGGCGTCAGGTGGGTCTGTTCCTGCACTGTCAGCTGACTGGTAACATCCTATAAACACAGGGACGAGGGAGCAGGAGACACAATCACAACCACCCAGTTAATGAGCTGTATTAATTTAAGATAAAAAGCCTCGTTCATTTTCCGCTCAACTTTTTTTCCCCCCACACTCTCGATTTCTCTAGTTTTCTGAAAACAGAGCGAAACGGAGAGAGAGGGCCGGGGGGGGGGGGGGGGGTGGGGGGGTGGAGGAAAAACAAAAAGAGCTGAAATTGCCTCATTAATGCATCCGGCACGCTGCCCCCAGCCCTCTCCTGCTTCAGCTCAGCGGGAGCCCTTTTTATCAGGCCAAAGGACACCTTTCACAGGGCCATTAGCAAAACAGGGACAGATGCGCCCTGGCAAATTCGCTCCCATCATGCGCGCGGAAACACAGAGGAGGGCGAAGAAATTCAACAAGCTGAAATTGGAAGTATTGTGCGCCGCGACCTTGAGGACAATGGGCGTGGCGCATCCAGGGGGAGAGAAAAAAAAAATGTCAGGGCTGTCTGGAAAGGGGGAAAAAAAAGCTCCCTCACAGTGTGGAACTCTTTGAGGTTAATGGATTTTAGTTGTTAAAATAAAAAATAGGAAGAATAAATGCTGAAGCCAGGAGGCCACACTTTCACTTTTCTCCATCAGGTTCCCCCTGCTAAATATGATTTGGCCAATCAGCCAATCAGCATAATTCTGTGCGTTCCGCATGAGGGCGCCGGTAACTGGTTTTGCACCGATCTCACCCTGTGAAGCTAAGCACCCGGCTAATGACATGCTTGCCATTTGACAAATTGACATTTTCATCAGAGGGGAAGAGATGGGATGCACCATCCTCAAGACAAAGGAGGGGGCAGGTCACTCGTGCGCACACACACACACTCACACACACACACCCACGCACTCACGCACACACACACGCGCACGCACACACGAGCTGCCAAGGTGTCAGGGATAAGCATTTTGGCCCAGCCCTCCTCTCATCTGTCCCTGAGATCTGTGATTGGTTCCAGGCAACTCAGACTTCTAACACTTGACATATTGAAGCGGCTTGTGGTGGAGTGCCAAAAGAACTGTGCCCTCCTCCTAACTTCAGCTATCAGTGTGTGCTCTCCGCAGAGAACGCACCTCCGACCATGCTGCACTACAGCAGAAGGTCTACACGCGGGTGATGGGTGGTGTTCCTCCAACCATGTGGCAGTTTTGCCAGTCTAGTGAACTCACACACAGCTTCTGTTCTACTGCCTACAGTATTCAGAGCGAGTGAGAAGTTTCTAGGGTGCAGGCTGGACATGCAAACAGAGAAATGATCGCATGTTTCACACAAAGCAGGACAAAAAGCCCATCGGAAAGATAATGGCAAATTATCAAACATGATTACGCCCTTCGGATTCACGGCGTCCCTCTATTAGTACTTATCCTTTGTCCTTATGAGATGTCCTTTAGTCCCTGTGTGATAATGGATCATTTATAAGTGTTATGGAGGATTCTGCAGATTCTGCATTAATTTCTGTTTTGGTATGAGGTGCTTCCTGGTTTTCAGCCCTGAAAATGGGGAGCGTCCCAAATGCAAATTGGGCTACAGTGTAAAGCCTATTAATCAACCAGTACTGATAGCGAGGCTTATTCTCCCACTGTTCACACAAAGGGTTTAGATTTTCCCTCCAAAACAAACAGCGAACAAACAAAAGGACTAAGCCCACAAAACTGGACAGTATACTGTATTGCCGCTGTTATACATCGGTTTGGTGACAAAGAGAGCGAAGCTGCATATTCTGGTATGCTCCAAGCCACATGTCTTCAACCAAGGGGGAGGAAGTGCTACAGTAAGTGATAAAAGCACTTTATATTGTGTACGGTAGGGTGAGTAAACGGCAGGACTGTAAGGAGAACCAGGTGAGTGTGTAATTTAAATGGATGTGTATGTGTGTGTGTGTCTGTCTGTGTACTGTCTGGTATATTAGTATATTAGTGTGTGAACTGTGGAAGGCTGTTTGTCATTGGGCACTCACAGATATAGTAGTACTCGTGGCCCGGGCGGAACTCGAACCCGAGCGAGAAGGGGGTGAATAGCTGGAACTTCTCGGAGAACTTGAGGGGTCCGTTCGGGCTCTGAGGCCGGTTGCACTCCCAGCGCTTGAACCCCTTCATGCGGTGGTCGCAGGTGGTGTAGCCGTCGTAGTTGACCATGAAGAGGATGTAGCGCTCCATGCGCTCCTGGGGAAGGGGGTCTTCGTAGTGCGGGCAGTAGATGTCCAGGTAGTCGTTGATGCTCACCTCGACCGTGTACTCGCCTCGCAGGAACCTGCGGGGGAGAGGAGCGGTTAGACGAGCCCCGAAGGTTGCACAGGGAAGAACAAGCACGGCCAAGGCTCGAATGAAAGGCCCAGCATGTGTTTCTACTGCAGAGGGGGGCGATCGATCCCCGGAATTCAACAAGCCCTCTCAGGATCCCTGTGAATGAGCTTCCGGAAAACTCTCTCTGGTTCAAAGCCACCGTGAGCCCCGCTCGCAAGACTCCCACAGAACTGCGCATCAACGTCATACCGTCCACCGCTCCCTGCATGGACCGTGATGGAAATATTCAGAGCACACAATCCCAACAGACAAGAGAGTGAAACTTAGAGTGGTGATGGGCTGTGGATATACGAGCGGGAGAACGAGAATGTGGGCCAGGACAGGGGAGGAGATTGACAGGAGTTCACAGAGTGAGAGCAGCTTTATTAAGTGGTTTCACAGGGTCTGGCTCTCACCCAGCTCCGGTGAAATGAGTTTGCCGGTTGGGGCAATTTAGACACAAATTGAGCACCTGCATGGTGGCATAGATCTGCCCACTGCAGAATCCCCATGAGTGCATGTAGTTTACAGGAGCTGCTGCAATGGCTATTACCTCATAACATGGGCCAGCTGAACACTGTCCCGGTGCATGGTGGCAATATGATTGTACTCGTATATTCGAGTTCCTCCTAAATCGTATTCTTTGATCTCAGAACGCTACCTGCATTATATTTTCACACTATTTCTCCCTTGGACCTGGAAAGTAACAAGTCATGTTCCTTCCACTGGTGCCATCTTTATCTCTTCCACCTTGTGCACAATACCTGAATCAAATGTGATGGCTACAGCTGGGGGATATAAAATGGTTTGTTACCAGCACCTGCTCCTGAATTAACGCGGTTAGACGACTACTGTGGAAAAATGTGCATTAAAATATGTAATACACAATAAATAAAAAAATCAGAAGCATACATGCCAGCAAATAAATGGTACAACAAAAATCAATGGCTAGTCTTGAACGATCAGGGCATAACAGGAGTGCTTCATGATTACCGCATGAAATGCTGGAGTCAACGTGTGTGTACTAACACTACAAATACAAATACACTCAGTCAGTCACAGAGAAAATTCACTTTTATTGCTTAGAATGTGCCATTTCATTCTTGTATAACACATCTGGATATGTTAGACAAATCATTAATGACACACACACACACACACACACACACACACACACACACACACACACACACACACACACACACACACACACACACACACACACATGTATACATACATACTGTATATATACAGTGGGGACCAAAAGTCATTATATAGTTTGTTTTCTGAGCAGTTGGCTTCTGACTAACTCCTTCCAGGCCCATATTGAATATACCATTTATTAGAAAAATAATTATAGGTTTCACAAATCACAAGGGTTGACCGTGAAAGTGTTTACATGGGGTCCTCTTTCAGACAGTTGGACTAAGATCATTATGTGTTTTGGTTAAGTAGCAACATTACTTTGAATATCATATTCCAAGTCCATAATATTACAGAATATAGATTATACATTTTAAAAAAAATTAATTAATGGTTTCACATATCAGTCCTCTCCTTCAATATGATTTAGGTCATTGTTACCATAGAACCTGCTGTGTGTTTAGTAACTGGCCTACTTGATTAGAATTAATCCAGGATAGCCACTGTATAGCCAGCGTTTTCTGCATGAAACTCCAAGTCACACGAGGGGAGCATCAGCTGGTTTGAGCGCTAATACTTCCGAGCGCCAGTTTTTCTGCACTGGTGCAACTAACCTTTAATTGATAATGATTTTTTTTAAATCAGAGGTTGTTGTCATCCCGTTTCTGAGTTATTCTGTAGTGAAAGAAAAATGGTCGCTGACGTAAGGATGATGGGGAGATATAGTAAAAGTTGTGAATAAATTCACAAATCACCATCAGCAAAATGTAACCATTCTGAAATTTCTTGGTCGCTGAATTATTAAATTATTTTCAGTTCTATTACCCTTCAATTACAGTTATGTACATTAATGCAAGTGTAATAGAACTGAATAAAATACCACAAATCACAATTAATGTGATGCGTAACACAATTCATCTCCAATTGTTTTGGCTTGGGGAAAAAAAACTTGAACTTGAATATCGAATTGCAAGTATCTTTACCATTGCGTTGCAAACTGGGTTTCACTCATGATCTCCACATTGTTTGTAGTTCAACTTCACGGTAATGCTACATTTTTCCCGCCTGGTACCTTCACTAGGAGATTTATTTTAGCCACTCTTTGCAGGTATATGGCTTCCTTTTCTTTGCTGGTGGTAGGACATCATGAACAACTTCGCTGGTCGAGGGGGGTCGCGTCTTCCGAATCACTATGCCTATCGATGTTCACTTAATTTGTTTAGCAAAAAATTACGTGAATGTTCATTTCATTTTATAATCCTTGAGGAAAAAAATTATTCAGTTTACTAATGTTAGAATTAGGGAATGTTAGCTCGCTTGGCAGCTGTCAGTGGAAGGACTGCCGCAACCGATTTTAGCTAATCTTAAACCAGCATAGAGGTTAGTGAAGTGAAGCTGACGTTTGGTTGATTAGAATGGTTACAGGGAAAATAACCTTGGTAGTTTGTCTGATTGCGATAGGTTTCTCACATTATAAAAAAAAAAGAAAGAAAGCTGACACCAAGACAATTATTTGCCTTCACACCAGTGCTCCCAATTTAAATTCCAGCTCGCAGTTTAAATTTAGCCCGCATACGTGACGAAAACAGTCGCACTTTTGAGCCCTGATATAGCATGATTCGTTGAAGGTCTACGGATAAGGAAGGACAAGCATTATCTATTACATTGAGCCCATCAGGGGGTCAATGCAGAGACGGTGTCTGTCTTTTATTGTGTTGTGAAAGGGCGAGGAGCAGGGACACAGAGGCACGGGTCAGGGTCTGGGGTTTGAAGCAGGCACGCCGTCAGATGACAGATAATCTGGGTGTGGGATTACGGTCGGAGGGCCGCTCAGCTCCGAGCTCCAGCTGCCGCCGGAGGATCCTCTCCAGACGCGTCCCTCTTATCGCCGTGGCGCAGAGATCAATCCCCTCTCAGCCTGGGCGTTTACTCCTTTACAGTGGGCCACGTCCGTCTCCTCCCGCCGCACCCCGATTCCATCAACCAAACCCATGGCCCCCATTCCATCCATCTCTACACCCCTCCTCCATTACGCATACACACAAAAAAAAAAAACCCTGAATCTAAATATAATATGTTCTCCCAACCCTGCTGTCCAAGATTATCTGCTTTTAGAAACAGCCCTTCATCCGATTTGGTTAGGGAAAATTCTCTATTATTTTGGTGGCAGGCTGGAAAAGCTCATTTTAGTGTCAGTAACTGAGTGCTGATCCAGGGGACGGGGCGCAAGGGAGGGGTGTGCTTATTCCATTGTCCTCTTCTTTGCTTTTTTGCTACAAATTTGCATACGGTTGCAGTTGGAATAACCCTTAAGCCAAAAAATAAATACAGATTTGTCTGTATACACACATACTACACATGCACACACATATACATACACACTGTATAATCCTGTTGTCGTGTGTGTGCGCGTGTGTGCGCATACAGTATATACACCGTCGCACACAGTGACAGTGCGTATGTGTGTGTGTGTTCTCGACAATAACATCAGATTAAATCCATATTTTAAACTGAGTACCCCTACGAGGAAGCATGTGGGGAACTCATCATTGTCATGCGTGTTCTGTATAGGCGAGCCTCGGCTTCACTTTTGAAGCGCACATTATGATTCACTAAATCAATAGCGCAGCTCCTCTTGCTGCTTTATATGTATACGATCATAGCCTCAGGAAACTGCCAAGTTGGTTGACACAGCAACATACTGCATGAGTCTTTGGAATGCAATCTGTAACATGTTGTTAAAAATGACCTTGTGAGACATTTCTGTGCATTATAATTGGACGGTGGGGGGGGGGGGAGTGGTGCATGTCGTGTGCGGTCAGATGAGGGGAAGGACACTGACAGAATAAGATATTGATAAACACAAGGCAGGGACGAGTGTATTTAGAATAGCTTATGCATGCAAATATCTGAGGTTCCGTAATCAATCAAACCATCACCCAGCCCGCTCCTTCCCTGTTTGCTCGCTCCCGCCCAATCATGGGAGACCCTTCCTCCGCACTGATCTCTTCCTCCCATTTCCCCAGACATCACACGCTGTAAATGAAATATCATCCCTCACACTTTAACTGCTGGTCTGAGATGAGGCAGTTCCACCCTGATGCTTCAGTACGACAGCCCCCCCTCCCTCTCTCTCTCTCTCTCTCTCTCTCTCTCTCCAGTACAGGCACCAGCACGGTTCACCGCCATAGCCCCCCATCCCTGGGTCCAACCATTCCTTAATTGCTCATTTCTGAAGACCACCAAGGCGTGCTGTTGATTGATAAATTATGCCCAGAGTGATTAGACCTGTCCTGGGATCCTGGTCTTTGGAAGTTTGGGACGTCAGGACAAATAAACGTCACAGAGCCGCTCAGTTTACTGCAGGGGCTTAATTAATCAAACAAACTGTTTGCATTGCGAGTGTTTACAGACGGATGATTTAAGGGTGAACTTTTAAACTTCCTTGGGCTTCACAGTGTTTTGAAGACCACTGATTTACTGTCTTGTCAGCACGGGTTGGGCCTGAAGTATGGCTCAGCGCTTCGCTCTATTTCTTCGCGGAGTAAATGTTTGTCTGTAACGCTCTCCGCATTTGAAGCTTTTGCGGGAAGCATCAGCAAAGCAAGATGTCAAAACCAAACAAGCAAATCTGATGGGATAGAATCCGTGAATTATAACACCATTAAAGCACTCTTCTTCTGAGGAAAAAAACGTCTGCCATTAGGAATTATGCAGCGAGTCCTCCAGCGTAACGATCCAGCATGACTCGGGAAGCGCGAACCTCTTTCTAAACGCCGCGCAAATGGCGCCGGCGTTCGAATCCGTCTGGCACCTGGACGACGCGATAGCTGGCGAGAAGGGAGACTCGCCACAGAACGCGCGCATTCCTTCCTTTCCCACGAATCCCTGCGTGTCAGTCTGGTCAGCCCCCCCCCCAGAGGAAGCCTGCGCATCTCCACCCCACCTGTTCTGCCCTCAGTCACAGGACTCCAGCTGCTTGTTTGTCTGAGCAACACACTTTACAAGATAAACCACCACTGAGGTGGAATAAATCACTGAGGAGAGTCCAGCGGGACGGGAGAGAACATTACTCTCATCCTGTCCTGCCCTGTGAGTGCTGAGCTCTCCGTCATGGTGGGGGGGGACACTTGCTTTCACCCAGACAACATGTGCCCCGCTGGATCCTGATGTGGCTACAAAGTGCCGTGCTCATCAATGCCATTTGTAAAGGAACCCCAGCACAAACCTAAATACAGGCCCCTTTGTTTACATCTTGGGGCTTTCCGCAGAGGACTGTGTCAGAGGTTACCAGAATCTCAGAACTTTTAAACCCTTTTTTTTTTTTTTTTTGTCAACGCTGACCCACGGCCAAAATAAACAGGGGAATTTACTCTGGAATTAACCGTGACCTGGGTAAGTTCATTTGATACAAACAACTCGAGTTAATAACCTGACACAACCCTGTCAAACACTTCCATCCGCATGCCTGCAGAACACTGTGCAGCGGAACGCTTCACAACAACAAGGCAGATCCTCAAAAAACAGACTTTTTCACCCTCCGTTTTAAAATCCTCATGGTTTGACAACTAATTTGGATTTGTATATTGCTCTTCAAGTGAATCCTCTCAGGATGCCCAGCTGTCCTTATGGTCATAACCGAATAGGCATAGGGAAAGAAAGAGAAGCAATCCTTACAGAAGAGTGATGTGTGAGAATAGCCCATTGTGCGTTGGTTTGTCTGGAAGCCATTTCCACGTGTTAGTTCTGCCGCCTCATCTGGTGGCCACCTCTCCCCATGTGGACTATGTTTATTGTTCTTTGTGTCAAACAGACGCTCAGACCCCCAGTTCCCCACCACCCTGTATCCCCGCAATTCCCTATGTTATTTCAACTCTGTGTGAGCAATTTTCCTATCAGGGCGTTTACACAAATTTAACCTCCAGTTGATGTTCGGCCAACACGAAAAAATCAACTGAAAAACAAAACAAACAAACACCAGAGTTGTTGGAAACAGCCTTTAGGGAAGGAATGCCCTTGCTTGGAGAGATGAAACAACTGGATTTCTCTGCCTCTCTGCTGTTGGTTGATAACTGGATGAAAACTGGGTGGAATTATTATCCACTTTGTGTCAAGCCATCCCATTTTAACATCAAGTCCCAGTTAAAATGAGACTCCCTTTCTGTGAGCCTTACCTGGAGAAAATGAGCCAAGATGTTGTTGACATTCAGGCAATTTTTTGCACATGGATTCATGTCCATTTACATTGTAATTTGGAACCAGAAACACCGTGACATTAACGTCAGACCTTAGAACTGTGAAATGGTGGAAATGCAGGTGCGGCGCAGTGCGTTGTTGTGTCCTGTTCTTCCTGGATCCTGATGTCAATGCATCCAGTTAGACCAAAACCTGCAGCTTAGCGCCTTTTCATGACATGAACAGGTGCTGTGATCTGTACAGGAGATGGATAAAACCAATTCATTTTCTGAGCCGCAAAACTGTTGCCATGAATTAGTCTGATTTACATTCAACAGCTGAAAGAAGTGTGTCAACCTCCCTTTCGGGTTTCCGCTCTTCAGCACCATGCACAATAAATTTCCACATAAAACCCTCATGGCAGGGTGCTAGATGAACATTTAATGAGTCTTTGTCTTTAAATTAGTTGGTCTGAGATTTGAGAACTTGTTCAGAATATATGACAGTGTCTGCATGTTGAGGACCCATAAACTTTTTTTTTCCAGGGAAGTGAAGATTAATTATATTACTTCTGATATAAAACCATTTATTTTCTCCAAAACCTGACACTATGTCAACACAACAACAACAGCAGCAACAATGACAAAAACAAGCTGCATTTTAAAAGCTGGGCGTGGATTGTACAAGGAAATATGGCTGAAGACGAATTGGAAATGCTTGAACATTCACAGGCGACACACACATTTATTTCACCTCTCTCACACACATCCTAGACCTCTGCCAAATGCAGGTGATTTAGCACTAAGCAGCATTTAAATGACAATTATAATCTGTGCCTTTCAAGACTATGAGTCTGTTCTTCTCACACAGCGAGTTTTATCAATACCCTCCACATCTGTGAGTAATTGAAAGAGAAAGTAAGAGGACACATTCACAGAAATGTTCCTTGCTGGTGGTGTACAAATGAAAGCCAATGCTTATTGGCAAAGCAGTGATATATTACTCTTAGAGATATTTGGCATTGCCAGACTGTCCACTGCCTTTGTTTTGCCTACAGACAAAGCTTAGGAAAGCCGTACAACAGCTAAATCATTCCACAGATCAGTTCTTAGTGTATGGCACACTGACAAACCCTATAAATATTGCAACCATTAATGACATAACAATTTAATATCAACACTGTAATAGACTATGCGGAAAGAAATTGGTGTTTTTTACGAAAACAATGAGACAAAATATATGGTTGTATATTACACATATTGTTACGGTCAGGTGATGCTGTTGCTGTCAAAGCAATTTGCTCTTACGGCCATCCAACTGGACCGACATATGCGTAACAAGTAATGGAGGTACTTTTGCTCATCATGTAACAAATGATATGTGCATATATTCTTTTTAGTTGACACATTATGTTTCTAATGCTAAACATTAGCATTTACTGTGTGGATACATTTTACAATACAGCTGATAATTTATTTAAATAAGAAATAAGTGAGCTATCTTGTGAATAATGAAAACTGACGAGCTAACATTAGCTACCCTGCTGAAGATTCCAGCTAAGACTGGCTGGGATTCTAAACTGGTTTGAGATGTGTTTTTTGACACTTCTAGCTGGTTAAACTGTTAGAGTAAGCTGGTGGCCAAACTGGTGTTTACTATAAGCTGGTCAGTTGATGAACAGCTGGTCGACCAGCTAAAACCAGCTAGATGTGTCAAAAACACATCTTAAACCATTTTATGCTGGTTTCATCTGGAATTATCAGCAGGGTAGACAAATTGGACATTACATAGCTAGCTAGTTAATTAGGGAAACAATAACAAAGACCAACAGTAATATCTGAATGAGTTTTCTAGTTTTTAAGCACAACATAAAAGCTACAGTAACAAGCTAGCATTGGCTGTATGCTACATTCACCATACAGATAGCCGCAGATGGGTACAGTTCTATCCATGCAGACTGTGGAATGACCTCTAAAATAAATAAAAGAAACATCAAACTTCAGATGGCCATATCTTCATTTTCTTTTTGCATATAACTAATCAGATATATGGTGCCATAGTAATTTCAATGATAATTTAAGCGCTATATTTAAGGCTGTGTTCACCTGCATTTCCACCATTTCACAGTTCTATGGTCAGACGTTAATGTCACGGTGTTTCTGGTTCCAAATTACAATTTAAATGGACATGAATCCAAGTGAAAAAATAGCCTGAATGTCAATAACATCTTGCCTCAATTATTGTAAATGGATGACACATGAAAGCAGATAATTATGATATGCAGCCATAATTCCTCATTTTAGATGCTTTGTGAGAATACAGATTCTAATAAAAAGATGCCAATGGGTTTTTCAAAGTGACCCAGAAGGTTTGGGTCACTTACCGTGTGGTAAATTATCCAAGTTCATTTGTGTATATTCAAGTAATAGTACGGTGTCCATTCAGTGCTGATGTGGAAAAACTCACCCACAAAGTACTGATAAAAATTGACGTCAAGACTGGGCTGGATAGTGGGGTGAAGTCTGGCACAAAACTACAGGAAAGATTAGGCTGTGCAGTGTTTATGATAGTGCTGATAAGGTTTATGCCAATCCACGCAAGTGACAAAATGCTGGCAACCTTGCCTTGTTTCGATACGACAACTTGAATAGGCCTGACAAAAACATACTTGCCTTTTTTGTGTGCGCAGATATTATTGTCTGGAGATTTTATACACGTGATATACAGTACAAAAGACTGTTGATACTGTCAAGTGGCTCGAAACAACAACAAAAAAATAGGACATGAAGGAGAAAAAATATGTTCAGACTATTGGCAGATTAGAAAAAGCATGTGCGCATTGAGCAGACAGTTATTTGACTGACACCAGCTTGATTAATCATGGACTGAGGAGAGTTAATTTCTTGCCTTTTAAAGTGTCAAAACATGTACAGAATTCAGAAAATATTTATTGCATGACATGGCACAGTTCCGCAGCAACATAAACGATGAATCAAAACCTTGTTAACCTTCCCTAAGACTTGGGCATATGCATCTACTTATTGTCATGTTTTACAAAGTTGATCATTTCACGGCAGTTCAGCAGATTAGGGAGATCACAGAGGAGAGGGGGGAAACATTGTACACCTTGACTCCAGATTTAGGGGGGCCACTAACATAGGATAGTACGGATAGGCAGGATGCTGTCGTCTCTCTGTGCACAACATAGCTACCAGGTCCAATGTCACCTGTTCTCCTAGCTGGGTACACACCTGTCTCAGGAGATACACCCCACTTTCAAAGTGAAGGGAGACTCCTTCCCTAAGTAAAGCCTAAAACAGGCATAGGAACACTCTGCCAGCCAAGTTAAGTTGTGCATTAGTCACAGCACAGAGTTGAGGGATTTCGCAGAGCTAGTCATTAGCTGTAAAAAAAATAAAAGCTACAGGAAAGGAAACAAACATCACATGAAGCCTCTCGAGGGGCTGTGTGAACCCCGCTAACCCATTCTGTTTTTTCATCTCAGGTTTCTGTGGGCACTTCGCTCCGCAAGGAGAAAAAAGCATAAAAGAAAAAAAAATTAAAATGATAATGACGCCGCGCACTCAAGAGCTAAGTGAGTTCTCCTCCTCTCCCTTCCCCCGTTCACTTTGACTTGCCCTTTTTGTCTTTTTTAACACCATTAGCAAAGTGCTGAGTAATAGCGTTAGCGAAGCAGCACAGTTCAGTGGCCAGGTCTACAATGTTGCTCACTGCCCAGTGCCTCCTGCATTTTGTCTCTGGTCAACTCGATGAGGTCTCTTGGGGCTCACGCTCTCATCTCAGCATTATTACATTATCGAGACAGCTTCGAAAACTTCGAAGACTTCCATAAAAGCAATGTACGCCCATTGCCTTCTGCCACAATGTCCGTCTTCTTAAAAAGGCCTATTATATACACAGTCCCTCTGAGCGGAATTATTCTGAGAGAAATAACAACTCCATACATTGTTTTACATGTACTGCTAACTGGTGGAAACACATTTCTTGGCTACAGCCAAGGTCTTACATGTTAATGTCCCATGGCTGTAGTTATGGCCACTGCTAAGCACAATGCTTCATTGATATATCTTAGTTCAGGCTGGTTTCCTAAAATACATATGAACTCGCTCAGGGGAAATGGGATGGATTTAAACTCAGAAGCCTTAAGCCAACGAACAGACACAGATCTTCTGAAGGGATGCAAACTTGCACAGAATGTTCCCAAAAGAGCTGGATAACGTCAAACAAAAAACGCATCATGCAAGGACCTGTGTAAGGGAACCGTAAAGTGTTTTTTTTAGATATGCACAATTTCAATAAAATTTCCATATCCTTATGACGTTTTCTTTATGTGTGTACTACTCATTTCTTTTCAAGAAAATCACATCAATGGTCAGTCCTAAACAACACAAAAAACAGATCGAGAAGCAGCCACAGTCAATATTACATCTCAGTCTACACCTAAAAGTTTTGAAAAGACGACGAGTGGTTGTTAGCAAAACCTCCATTGCACAAAAATACTGACATTTTCCCTCAGCAGTATACCGTAGTACTGCATTTCAGTATTCCAAGCAGTGATTTTTGTCATATGAGTACAGAGCAGAATACAGCTTCCCCCAGATCTTGTGATCGTCAGCAAACAGGTACCCAGCATTGCCTTGCTTGCTTTACCATGATTTATGGTGCAATCTGAGCACACAGTTGAACATATTGATTAAATTATATATTTCACCTAAGTGAGGATGCTTCTGTGTCATTAGTCAATTTGCCATATGGATCATATACAGGGCAAGGATCCCCCCCCCCCCCTCTCACAATTGCATTTTGATAAATGTCATCAATATTTGTGGGGGCACTACAAATAAACGCGGGATGTTAAATGTGTGACTGTTTGGAGCAGAAGCTCTGCGGTGTTTAAACACTGAAAATGTGTTGTGGAGACCGCATCATGTGAGGAAAATGGAAAGCAAAGAATTTAATGTGACTCTGCAGATTTTAAATTTGTCGCAGAACACAAACGCTTACAGCTGTGTCGGCCGCCAAGGCAATCTAACATTGTGCAGATGGGCAGGTCGCCCCGCCGTGACGACCGCGCGGGTCTATTAGGTGAAGCCGTGAGGCAGGATGGAACGCATGCTTATTTCCTCATTCCGGAATTACGAGCCGCCTCGGCGCCGCTTCGCGAACTAGCGGGGACCGAGCCCCGTCATCGTGAGCCGCGCTCCTCTCCTCCTCAGACCAGACAGTTGGCGGAGTTGGGCGAGCCGCCTGCGAATCCGAGTTAGTTCCCTCCTGCCGCCGTGTCAGGTGATGGTCGTTACAGGCAATGCTTCACACCCAGGTGGGGGCCGTGAGTTGGGGTGGCGTGTATGTATGTATGTGTGTGTGTGTGTGTGTGGGTGTGGGTGGGGGGTGAGGGGGTAGTTGTAGTGTTTGAGGACCGCCCGCTCCGCCCGAAACTAGATCCGTGTCTTGACAAGGGCAAGGACAATGGGCACAGTGTTGTCACTGCACAGCTCCCAGGCATGGCTCCCAGATGTGAGATAAAAGATACAAGCAGAGGGACAAAGTTATCTGCTCCCTGCATCAGCCGGTGGGGGCCTGGAAACTGGATCCTATTGTGGCTGTCGGGGCGGTGTGGCTCAACCGCCCACGGGGGCAGTAGACAGTGGCGGAGTGGCTCGGCCCCCTGGGCTGACAGGTACGGCGTAGGGGTAACCCAAGCTCCTCTCTCTGCCCCATTTCCCAGGCCCCCCCCCTCCCCCAACCCCCCCCACCCCCTTCATTGGCCCTTGTCAGGTATCTGTCTGGGACTCTCCCCTACAGTGACGAGATGACAGAGCACTCGCAGAAACGCATCGCGCGTTATGTTTTCCTCCCCCAAATTCCGGTTTCTGCGCCACGTGCGGGCGACCTCCCGTCAGCGATATCGAGATTTGTGATGTACTACGGTTCCCCCGGCTCAGGCATTGAGAGCAAGCTCCCGAACAGAGGTGATGCATTTTTAATCAGGAAATGTCTTCACAAAGCCTAATTACTGCAGTTTTTGGTAGCTATGACCATGGAGAGGCTTGGTGATCAATTAGAAGCGGTGAAAATTTTATCTGGGCCAGCCTGAAAAGCCAATAACAGAAGGCGGCGGTGGCTGGGCGGCAGAGCCTCCCCGCCCTGACTGTCAACCTATCAGCTTCGGCCAGTCACAGGCCTCCCTTCTCCCCCATTTGTGTTCACAGCTCAAGGTTGTAGGAACCAGAGAATTAAGAGTGTTCCAGATCAAAGAGGAACTCTCGTGGCATGAGGATGGACGGGAGGACATGTAGCCCTCACAGAGCAGGAGGAAAAAGTTTAAAAAAAGGAGAAATGAGGACGAGGAAATTGCACGCATAACTGCAGTCATACAACCAACAGAGGAAAGGCTGCATCTGGCTCACTGATCTCTCTCCCTCTCTCTCTTTCACTGGAAATTTTTCAGTATTTAGTAGGAACTGTAGCAGTGAGCATCCTTCAGAAATCCCCTTCCTGCTCTAGCCTTGCGCAATCGGAAGACTGTCCATCCTCATCCATCTTGAGTCCTGCTTTACTTTATAGTGTAGAGAGCAGGATGGCTGGCAGACTGACCGAGATGCTGTGTCTGATGAAATGTTCATTTTATACCGGTTGCACGGTTCTCCACGCCAGTGGAAATTTCACACGGGTGGACCACTTTGTGTTTCAAGAGTTAGCGGAGAATTTTCTTTGGTTAGATCTCTTGCACAATTCTGTTGAAGTGGATTGCTCAATACTGTACGCTGCATGAAACCCGACCACACATTTGTACAGTTTCTGATTACCACTGACCTCATGTGAACTCCTGTTGAACTTCTTCTTTGATGTACCCACACAAAGCAACAAACACACAATGCCTTAAAGACAATCTTAAACACACGATAGTGTTTACTGTATAAGCATAGAGAATATATTTCAAACGCAGTATGTTGTTCTTTGCATTATGAAGATAATGGTGTACACATATTTTTGCAGATATGTTTATGAAAGCTAAAAGGGATGAAAACACATCTCTGAAACTTCCTGTTCCACTTTCTGAAACTACAATCTCCCATAATGCATTTCCATTGCTCCTGCCTGCAACAACACAAAGACCACGTTACAGTCTGCAAACAACAAGCAGTGGCGAAAAGAGAATAATGCGGTCACTGCTCGTGTTCTGCAATATTGACAAAATATTGATGTTGTTGTTGTAATGTAAATTGCTTAATATGTCTAGGACAGCCATGACATTAGATACTAAAAACGACATCTTTGGGTACATTTACCGTTAAATCACCCTTACAGGTATACCTACCCTTATAGATATCATTTAACTATGAACAGGTTTTAAACCTGTTCCTATATCTTCCGTATGGGTACTTCAGATAACTTGTTAAAAACGACATGAGGAGGTTATTGACTGTGACACAGCAGATGCAGAGGGATGGGAGGAGCCTGGGGCAAATGCAGTATGGTGGGGCAAGTGCATGCTGGGAACCCAAAGTTTAAGATCTATGGCTCAGGAGACGGAATCGTCAGACTGGGCCGCGGAACGGAATCCATCACCGAGCCAGACGGGCCCTGCCGAGTGGATCAATGGGAGGTCGCGACCCCCAGCCCTCAGTCTGCACAGAGGAGAGACAGCTGTGATTGGACCATCGATCCGGACAGTCTGCCGTGGGCTCGGGCTAGGAGTTGATTTGGAAAGAGGGGGAGGCGGAGGGGGGGAGGGGGTCACGTTTAGCCACTGTGTTAATCAAGGAGAGACAAGGGCACAGCTATGCGGGGCCCAGGGGTCACAGACGCCGAGGCAGTCCATTTCCCTGCTGTGCGTTTATTAACCAGCGCTGAAAACCCCAGAGCCCCCGCTTCCCCCAGCCGCCGCAGCAACAAATTAATGACAGGGGTTAAAATACTCACGCCGCTCCAATCTCAATAACAAGCCCTCAATGAGGCCATTCATTCTCAGCTCAGGGATTGGCACAGCACAGCCTCTGACCTCCATTTATCAGCCTTCTACAAGTATCAGCGCGGGGAGAGGCGGGGCGGGGGGGGGAGGGGAGGGGAGGGGGTTCTCCTCACTGCTGCTCACTCCTCAGCACCGGGCAGGTTTACCACAATGACTGCGCTCTTCATGTTCGGTCTGTGCCGCCCCCGGTACAGAACAGACCCGTGTTCTTTCACTTCGTCGCCAGGCATCGGATCGCGCCGATTCCATCTCCTGCCCTGTGGCTATAAAAGGTTATGACTGGTTCCGGTCAATATCGGCAACGAGCTGAAATACGCTCTAATTGCCACGACAGTACACGGGCGCTCCATCTGTTGGCTCTCTCAAATCGAACGCGCGGCCGCCCCGAGCGAAGCCATTTCAGCCATCTTAACCTCAGAAAACGGTTAAGCGCGTGGGGAACGGGGAGGGAAGGAGGCGGGGGGCCTTGAAAACATTGAATTCAATGATGTCGATTGTCTTTTAGGCTTCATCTAAGAGAAGCGGGTCTTTTAAATTGCATTTTTTGTAGCCATTTTGACCATTTGCCCTGCGATGCCAGAACGACCCCCGCAAAGTGACGGCCCTAAGAGACGGAAGCATGTCCCACATACAAAATAAAAGCAAATTGCGCTGCATACGGCTGAAGTGCTTCAAAAAAGCACCTCTCTCACTTAACTCTCAATAAAGCCCTCTCTCCCTACCTATTATTCTCTCTCCCCTCCTGACTGCATTTAATGAAGTGTCTCTTCTTGCCGAATCAAGACAGCTGCTGCTACATGCCTTGTTTGGGTCTGGAAGGAGACAGTGTGCCTGCTATGGACAGCTCAATCTATCGCAGGGCAACAGGGCACACGGGGGCAGGAAGAGATGGCAATAAGCACGTGAGGGCTTGTAGCTAACGCTGTCAAGCAAAGCTTACCGCGCACACCGAGGTATCGGGGGGGGAGGGGCCAATCCAGAAAAATCCGCTCTATAAGGGTAAATAAAATACAGTAATTGTCATTGCCAGAAAAAATAAAACCGCTTTTCAGTCCTTTTTTTTCCCTACAGGTTTGTGCTACTTACCCCCCCCCCCCCCAGGTTCCTGGCAGTGAGTGAGAAGAAAGTGACTCTGTGTGTCGTTAGATAAGCTAGCGGAGCGGCGCGTTTGGCAGCGGGGCTGAATCGCGTGGATGAGCACAGGCAACCACAGGAGACAGGCCTTCACACGGAGCGCGGCGTGCCAGGCCTGGGTCCGTATGAGTCAGCCTCCGTCCTCGCGCTGCGTCTCATTAAGAAGTCGCCGCTGCAACTTTGAACGCTCTTTCTCCCAAATCGCTTCTAATGCGCCACCGGGCCACGTCCCAGTATTTCATGTAGCCCTACGCCGCTGCTTACTAGGGCGTATCATGTCAATAGCACACTGATCCACGTCCAGAATTAAAGACCATGAATTACACAGCGCAAAGTGCAGCGCGATGCCTGAAGCCGTTACAAGCCGCAGCCACTAGGACTGACGCATTGCTCATTCACGGCCATACTCAGCTGCCCCACAGATAGATATTGATGTTTCTTTTAGCGGCCTGCTTCCCAGATGCCGAGCGTGCGCAACGCTAACGCCGGGGAGATTGAGATGAATGCGAAAACGACGGCGGCGGCTTTTTTTTTCCCGAGTCCTTTGACGGAGGGGTTAAAACGGTACGCTCCCGCTGTCTGCATCCTAATCTGCGGGCCCGCCGCACCAGCGGGCCTCGCTCGGCGAAGCACCCCCTCCTGGTTCCCCGTGCCCATTAAGCCCTGCTGGCGGGTTAATTGAGCACGGCATGCCGTGCCATCTTTACACGGCGGGATCCTTCTGGCCACGCAACGCCCGTCCAACAAACATCTCAATCTGCCTCGTGATGTCACGGTGTCAGCCCTTCCTGCAGATACCGCTTTTGTAAAAAAAAAAGGAACACCGCGCGCACGTGCGCGCCTGCCCGCCCGCCCGCCTGCCTGCCCGCCCGCAACGCTACGTACGCTGGCAACACGTGGGGCGCGTTTAACGTACACATTCACATTTTTTACACGCCTGGCCCATCTGTCCCTGCTGCTCTTGGCAACTCAAAGTAATGCCTGTAAGAGTGTGACACAGTGCTAACTAAGTAATAAAACGAGCCTCGCTTCGATTCGGCGAAACAGCCCAGCAACAGAATGGAGGCAGATGCACACATGGTGCATTAGCAGAGTCCAATGAGAGAGGCTGCTCTCGAGCGTGTGCCTGCTGCTCAGCCCTCGGGCTGGGTGAGAATAGGGGGAGTGAGGGAGGGAGGAGGGAGGAGGGAGGAGGGAGGGAGGGGGGGGGGGGCACTGGAACACTATTTCTCCACACAGGAAGCGTCGCTTGGTCTGAGACAAGGGAGCTTTTTTTCTCTGCCTGAACCCTGACCTCCAAATAGATCTAGAAATAGGCGCCTCCTTGAGGGAAAGGCACAGCCAGTAGCACCCTCGTTTTGCACCTAAAAAAAAAAAGAAAGAAAAGAAAGAAGACCGCCTGCAGAACGGCTTTATTTGACAGATGAAATGGGCTCGGTGGGGGGGGGGGGGGGGGGGGATCACACCTGCACCCGGGACCGCGGGAGCGCCCTCTCTCACCAGGTCACGCTCCGCGCTGCCGGGGGCTTTAGCGCGCTGGAGCGAGACGAACAAGGACGCGAGGACACACACCTGGCCGCCGCACACCTCTCCGCCCCGACCCGCCGCTGTGCCGCCGAGCGCCGAGCGAAGCCGTGGGAGGAAAACGGCGCCGTTTTTATTATTTTTTTAAAAGCCTTCGCTGCGACTCGGCGGGGGATCGAACCAAGGACCTTCCGGTGTCGGGAGGGGCGCGCCAACTGCGAGGGCGGCGGACTAACGAAGGTCACTTGAACCGTGTTTGTGTTCGGTGGCCCGCGGCCAGGAAGACCTTTGTTCTATTAATAAGCCGCATTAATGTTTTAGATGTAAAACGTAATGCGTTCGTGAGAGGCTCTCTGTTTTTGAGTGATGATGGAGAGAGCTGTTTGTGAGTCGGGCAGATCGGGGAACGTGAGGAGGCGCTACGGCACCTCTGAGCCGTGTTTGTCTGGCAGAAAAGGTAGATCCCAGCCTGCTTCTAATGAGGCGTGGTTCAAAGGACCACAGGAGGCAGATTAGAGATGAGCATTGTATTGATTTTTAATTGACTGGAGTGGAGTGGGAGCGAGAGGGGAGGGCGGTAAGGCCAGATTATGAAATGAGGAGAAGCTGTCAATCACAGAACGGTCATTGGGAAAAATGCACGGGGAGGGAGCATGTGCGAGTGAGAAGTGATTGAGCGTGCGCGTGTGTGAGTGTGGGGGTGCGCGTGCTTTCGCGTGCGTGTGTGTATGCGCATGCCTGCGTATGTGTGTGCGTGTGTTTGTGTGCGCGTATGTGCGCGTGTATGCGTGCACACGCATATGTGCAGCGCTTAGACAGTGAGGGGGTGTTAGGGCATACCGGGGCTTCGGCAGAGAGCCGTCCACTAACCAGGGACTAGGCAGCTCGCGGCCCTATCCTTTTAAAGGCCGCCACCCGCTTTCCGCTCGGGAGAAATTCCTCCTTTCTGCGGAGTGGATTCCAACGAGCTGCAGGGCAGGCGGAGCGGCGACCTCTGACCTTCGCGGCGGTACTTTGAGAGAAGGGCCAGCTGTGAGCCAGTGAATAAAAAGCGGTCTGGTAATGAGGAAAATCAAGACGGGGGTGGGGGGGGGGGGTAGGGGAACACGGCCTCAGCTGCACATGTTCCGCTCATCACGGCGCCGGCCAATCAAGTCTCCCCCTTTCCCCTCCTCTTCCGGTTCCCACCAGTATACGCCCTTGCCACCTTCTCTATTACCCTCACACCTGTCCATCCCGCATTCCTCATGCCCGCTTCTCTGCTGCGAGCTCCCGCTCGCACGGCTCACCCCCCCCCCCCCCCCCCCCCACCGCCCCTTCCCCTCTCCCTCCTTCCCTCCTCCCTCCCCCTCTCTTTCTCTCATCAGTCTCCTGAGGGGGAGTGCAGAAGCCTTTGATCTGGTCTTGCTTTTTTCAGAGGTTGAGGAATCCTGAAATGGGAAGTGCTCTCCAATTAGTTTGGGTTAAATATTTCAGAGGCTACGCCGGCCTTTTTTCTTCTCTTTCTCCCCCCATCTAGAGCAGCTTCTGTCCGTTCCCCAGTTGACACTACAGAACGCTACAGAAACCCACACTCAACCCTGCAATGCATACTTCATTGTAATGATGGCTGTGTTTACACAAGTAACCTTCAAAGAAAAGAGCGTCTATATTCCAAATGGGAAACATAAACAAGTTTTGGCCATAAAGAACTGGATAAGAGGACATAAGAGAACATAACTAATAAGAAGACTTAGAAAAATCTCTAATAAAGCCACTATAATTGGACCAGAAAAGCCAAAACAATTATTAAATATGCAATACAATATGTATGACCAAGGCAGTTGTCTGATGTAATATACCTCGCGCAATGTTAGTTAACAAAATGCCCCGCTTCTTCTTTAAAGATAAAAGTAAACTATGCATCAGGCACAGTACTTATTGAAATAATAATAAATGCGTTTGTATGCTGTTTGCATTAGTTTACAAAAAACATGCACTCCACATGGTATTACATTATTGTTCCTGCCATTTTGCATCTCATCCCAAAACAAAACTAAATACTGTCCGTAAGTCCATTTTCACATGATGCAAACTAAATCTGACACTCCCCGCACCGTAGTGCCATTGCACAGTGGGCCGATGCCTGGACTGCACAGGTCTTCTTTGGGCCTTACACACTTGTGCTTTTTAGCCATGTGCCTGGAAAAAAAAAAAACTACGCTTTCTCTTTTTGAGAAGAATGAAAGAGAATTTGTAGTTTTGCCCACAGGCCTTGGTTGGAACCCGACACTCCTCCCCTCTTTTTCACGGAAGTGAAGGAAGACAAAGAGGGGAGGGGGGGGGGGGCTTGGCTGCGGGGGCTTGTCAAGAGTCAGGCCGCTGTACTTCGTAGTCTGTCAAAAATCCATCAACCTGACTCCCTTTCCTGCCCTCCCCCTCTGTCCCATTTGTTATAATCCGGGGCCACGATGCCACGGTCCCGGCAATTCCCCAATAGTCCTATTGTGGGGCCCATTCTGCTTTGGCGGGTCAGGTTGCGGGAGGTTCAGGCCTAAGCGCAAACAACACAACACTCCACGCCCAAACCGCGGCACAATCAGCGCTCATTAACATCAATCAGGGATTATGCGGTCCCTTTAGCCAGTGGCTCTGTGGAGCTCACCGAGGCTATCTGCTCGCCGCCTCCCGGGCTTCCTTTCTCACACGCACAGAAGGAAGAAAGCCTCCCTGTCAATCAAAGTGCTGCCCGGGACTACTCGCACTGCTGGGGCGCACACCTTCTCATCTGGCCCTGCCCCCTCCCCATGTGACTGCCGGACTTTCGGTAAAAAACTGAAATTCTGCACCACTTGCATGGGGCGCCTGAATGACAAAATGCATGCTGGGTACTGCAGTTCTACTGCTGACAAGAAGAAGAAGAAGCACAACGCAAAATGCATCCAACTAAAACAAGCATTGTGTAATGTACAATGCGTAAGATGGGGCAAAAAATTAAGAGAGGTTTTCCTCTTTTGTGCTGTTAATAGTATCTTGGGGGATTGCGGATAAGCACACCAACTAAATTATTTAATTTACCCAAACTGTTGCTCCCTTATTAATTTTTTATATGTCCTTTTGAAGTGTGTTAATGAGGTCTGCAAGTACTGCGTTTTAAAAAAATGAATTTTTCCCTTTCTTTTACCCGACTCTCATGTAATGTGGAATTAGCTAATTAAAATAAAGGAGGGCAGAACCTTGCTTAATCAAAGACATTCATGTCGAGATGCTGCTCTGGCTCTGACAGCCGTATGGAAGGTAGGACGTTAAAGTGATTGAAGAGGCTGAGAAGGTGTGATTTTGTGTTTGTGCGTGCACATTTCTGCATGTGTGTATACACATGCATATTAATTTGCATAAGCGCACGTGTGTGTGTGTGCGCGTGTCTGTGTGCATGAGTTCAGCTTCTACCTTTATGTTAAATACCTGCCTGTTGCTACTGAGAATAATTGAGTAAAGTGGCTTTGAGCTAGTTCTGAGATATCGAGTAATAAAAGACACATCATTTGAAATATCCCAAACTACTGATAAAATGATGACATCACCCTTTCTCCATTGAGCTTAATCAAGGTGGGCAAATAGGGGAGAAACGACACGACATGCAGGAATTAAAATGACAGCGATGCCACTGAGGTTCTTTCCATCCCCTGACAATGATAAAGCACAACAGAGACACAGAGAAAAGGGACGGATGAAAGAAGAAGAAAGAAAAAGAGAGAAGCAGAGATGGGCAGTCAGGCCCAGTTAAATTCATTCGTTTGCTGCACTTGGTTAATGGCTGTATTGATTGGCTCAGTGGCTGGTGTAACGAGCCGGTAATTTTGATGAGGGTGGAAGGTTGGGCTGAATTAAGAGGCTTTCACGTTCATCTTGCTGGGGGCCCCCGCACTGCCGTCAGCTAAAGATGACCTCATCCAGAGCATCTGCGAGCAAAAATTACTCACTTGTTTGAGACCGTGATAAATGTACGGACTCCTGCTCCCAGCAGGCAAACCTTAAAACTTCCCCAGATCCCCATAGAAGGGGTAGGTATCTGTCCCAGGCTCGTGGTAGGCCTCACAAACCCCCCCAGTTCCACAGGACTGTAATGTTTAAAATGCTGAGGTGATGGGAGTGGAGAGTGAGTATGCACCCAGCCAAGCAGAGCTCGGAGTTAACAAGGCCCGGTGCCTAGCATGCTTAGGATGAAGAGAAAGTGAACTTGGACAACTGACACATGCAAAGCAGAACATAATTTTTCACTTACCAGTAATGGCCGGTACATGATAGATCTCTGATTGGCTTCCAGAGGGGATAGGGCGATGTCAGTGAAACGGAGGCCAATGCGCTCCAGATTAGAGAGGCTTAAGATAAACGCAGTCCTGTCATATATTAGAGCTGGGGACCCTGAATGACGTCAGTAAGGACGGGGCCTTCAAAATCGAGCAGGAACCGGTTTCCCCTCTCGACGTCTTGCAAAATGGAGCAACCGTAATTATTCTGTAGCTATGCTGCATGAAAACAGCTACCAAGGCAGCAGCAAGAACACGGCAGAGTAGCAAGGTGCTCCCTTGTTTTAGGGGATGAAAGAGCCGCTTTGTGTAATGCCACAAATTTAGGAAAGCGCAAAGCTTAATCTACACACAGCGCGCTCAACACCCCAGTACACAAACACGGAGCACAGGAAAAAACCTCAGCGCAGAGAGAGAGAAACACAAAACAGCTTCTTTAGGGGTGAAATCAAACAAGGAGAGGCTGCGGTACGAAGAACAAATAAACTGCTCCTGCTAGAGCACAAGAACAAACCCTGATTTGAATTCCTTCGGATTTTCTAATGCTTTCCAGCACTTGGGTGTTTACTTCTGGTGTAAATGAAGATAATTAACTATGTGCCACGCCAGTGATCAAGAGCAAACACTCCTTGTGTTTCTGGATGGGATGCGTGCTTTCTGTGTGCTCGGCATTATCAACGATTGAGCTCTGACAGGAAATCGTCAGCTCGGGCGGAATTACCGCGAAGCCTCAAAGGCCCGCTTCCATCTGATGAAACATTTGTAGCTCAAAACATGCGCCTCTGTTCCTCATGCTCGTTTTGAGGAAATGGGGAATGTGGATGTGGGGGTGGGTGTATGTTTGAAAAGTCATGCTGTACTTCAGGCTGTACAACAGAGGTTCAGCCAAGAGGCTGGATAATACCGAAAGAAAGATGAAAAATGAAAAGTACAGCTGGGAGCGAGTGGTTTGT
Source organism: Synaphobranchus kaupii (assembly GCA_029718625.1). NCBI lineage: Eukaryota > Metazoa > Chordata > Actinopteri > Anguilliformes > Synaphobranchidae > Synaphobranchus > Synaphobranchus kaupii. The sequence continues at coordinate 34,531,782 of CM056377.1, read as the reverse complement.
TTGGGTCAATCCGCTCAGAGACACCCTCTAAAGTGAGATGTCCAAGCTCATTTCTTGACAGAGGGGGGAAGCCGAGGGCTGACTTGCATTCGGAGGCCGAGGCACTCCGGAAGACAGAAAGTGATGAGGAAGAAACGTCTCTGCATTACGCATCCCTTCCCATTACTGTTGCGTCTGTCCAGATACTGCAGCGCTTCCTAATAATATCTCCCGCGGAATTAATGTGGATCGATATGCCTAGGCGGGTAGAGTTTCAGTCGGAAAAGCTCTCCCATGGCAGATGGTGTGCAGTTTATCACTACAATTAACTCGTAGGCACAGCACTGGCATGGGGTATTGAGCCAGGGCCAGTCACTTATCCAGGCACAGAGGGCCAGAATCACAACATCCACAATAATCTCACAGTTGCTACCATCCAGTAATTGGCATCCACTGCAATTTTCGCTGTTAAAATTTTTGTGTTAGCATGAGATGAATGGGGATTTTTCCAACCCCCCCCCCCCCCCCCCACTACCAGATAGGTCAACATAGAAAATTGATGATTGTTTGCTTTCTTGTTTTCCATTTCGCAGTGGGCTGCGGGCCCATTATCGCATTCATTTATCTTATTTTGAATAGATCCCTTCATCCGTTATTTACTTCCTGTTTGGCTGCTTTGTTCCTGTCAGTTAAACCTGTCTGAGCTGCACCACTTGATCCTATGGCTTAGAGAAATGACTCACACTTCCTTCACCTCTCATTTTGGTAATGTCACACAAGAGGTCCTCTAATTCAGAACCATTTATACTCTCTATTTTTATTCACTTGGCTCACTGCCAAGGATTTCTAAGACTTATTGGCAATTCAGAACTGTCATGAAATTAAATTCAACCGTTTTTAAAAAAAAATTTTTTATTTGAAGGGGGAAGTGGGAGTATAAGATGTCATAGCCATTTTGTGTAGGGTTTCCAGATTTTATTTAGCTTGTCTGTGGTTTACATGCTGCATATTACACATGTTTTCCCTGTACATTGTGAAAGCTCATTGTTTTACTAGGCAGTTTAGGAGCTTGATAGCAAGCAGCATTCTTACTTATCTCTTAAGCAGGTATCTTAATTAAAAAATATATATATATATATTTGTTGCTGAAAACTCTGTGATGTATTCACACAATGCACATGTCGGACAAATTAAGTCCTGGTGAAAGGCAAAAGAAACCCAATATGGTTAAATGACCAGAGCAGAGTAAAAAATACTTGCAGTTTAAAGGTTGTGACCTTGGTGCAAGTGAGTGACGTGACACAAAGGACTTCAGGGTTCATTTTAGACTAAAGGAAAAAATTTGATAGGAAGGATGGGGGTCTACATAGAAACTAAAAAGGCAATGTAATGACAGCAATCTTAATGTTAATCCATGTTAATCCAGACACACACTCACAAACAATCACACAAACGCACGCACACACGCACGCACGCACGCACGCACGCACGCACACACACACACACACACACACACACACACACACACACTGTACGGATGTGAATTCACGTATTTGTGCAATGGGCCATGTTTATCACCCACTACACGGCAGAGCTGAATGAAAGTGGGTGGGTGGCTGGTCTGTGGGAATCTCTCCCTCCTTCGCTCCCTCTCCGCTTCTATCCCTCTCTCCCTCCCCTCTTTTTGAAATAGCCCAGTGTGGATAATGTATTCCTGGGCTGGCTCTCCTTCTGCCTCTCAGTGCCTGTGGCTAAGCGAGGATCAGACGGTGAGATCTATCAGACCTCTCCTGGCAGTGCTGGCATGCCGTCTCTCGCGGGGTTCTGCCGCTCTGTGTTATGTAAACACCCGACTCACGCTGTCAAAGAATAAAAAAACACTCATTTCCACATCAAAGCGGGCCCAGTCGCGAGTCCTCGCTCGGAAAGTGCCATGTTAAGTGTTGTGTAGGTTAAACTTGCCAATGAGGGAGATAGCGCAAGGTTTCCTCTATTCATCTACTTAAAGAAATGAGGGAAAATGTGCTTTCGGAGATGTTTAAAATGAGACCATCTTAATGAGGTTCTAAACTGGGGCTCGGGTGACCTTCAGGAAGTTTCCTGACCTGCTTCTCTACTTTTCTTATTTCCCCTCTGACTCAACAAGTAAGGCCTTTCTAAATGTGACCTCACACGGCAGGCCGAATCTGCCATTTTAAAACGACTCTAACAGGCTGATGCTATAATTCCATATGGAAATGCCATGAGTGCATCTATTATATGTGGCACACATGCAGTGTCTGTACAGAAAGCTTCGCACTGGCCTTCAGAGGCTAACTATATCTACTGCTGTGATCACACTTCACTGTTGCAGTACACTAAGAGCAAGCCATGCATTCACAAAGCAAAGCACAAGAAAGGGAAACCCTCTGAAACTACACTCCCCAGAGCTGTCGGCTGTGGAATGACCACACATGAACCAGCATGGAATCCGCTAACATGCGTGACCCTTCTGTCGCTGAGAGGCGCTGCCATGACCTGTCTGAAAACAAAAAAAAAACAAAAAAAAAACAAAAGCAAAAACAAAACCCGTAGCAGAGGACAGGAGACGGGGTGGAGGAAAAACCAACCTCGAAAATAAACAGACCTTTCAACCCAATCAGGCTCCGAACAAAACATTTACGCTGAAGAAAAAAAAAACAAGCCGGGGGAAGCCTTTAAAGTCGCAAAGTGCGACCGGGTAAACAACGAGAGGGGACCGAGAGCGGATGGAGCCGGTCCGCGTGAGGACAAGCGCGGAGAGAGGCGCACGGGTCCCGCGGGGGTGTGTGCCGGGAGGGGGGGGGGGGGGCTGTGGGCACTCATGTGCAGAGGACTGCCGGGCGGTGAGGCGGAAGGTGTGCTGACTGACGTGACCGCCAGACATGACGGACTGACAGCTCCCGGACAGGGGCGGTGCCCTGGGAAGGGGGGGGGGGGGAGGCGCGTCCGGGCTGGCAGCGCGCAGACAGGCCCCGCCAATCGAGACGGATTGACGGGCCCCGGGGTGACGGAGCGGCGGTGGCCGCCCACGGCTGCACACCTAACGGCGGGGGCGGGGGCGACGGGCGACGGGCCTGAAGTGGCTCTCTCCCTATCGGAGCGAGCAGGTGTAGCTGTCAGCCTCGGTCGGCAGCAGCGTGAGGAGCCAGAACCGGAGAGAGTGAGGGATGACTCTCGTCTGACGGCGCTGCAGACGGCAGGCCCGCGGCGGCCGGCGCGGGTGCATGGAGACGGATCGCTGTCACGCCTGGCTTTTGGAGCATGGCCGCTCTTCCCATCCCTGCCCTCCTCCTGTCACATCACATCTGTGTCAGTCTAATACCTGTTTACTTGGCTGACACATCATTACAAAACTTAAAGAAAGCAATCAAAACCATGCTCGGGCTACTTTCTGTTATTGTGTTTCCTCGCCAAATGAACTTCATCCAACAAACTCTTGAATAAATCCACGCCGGGTCCATACAATAAATACAACTTTTCTTCAAACTGAACAGAAATCTTTAAGTCGAAAAAAACTGTTTCAGTACCTGATATCAGTAACATTTCCACATCTGTGTCCAGAACACCTGTGTCATTTATTATTGAAAGCCCCTTCATCTAAAAATGATGAAAGTAATTTTTTACTTAATGAAACAGGAAGAAAAATGGTTCCTCTTTAGTGGTTCATTGGAAGACTTCTAAAATCTAATTTTAGCATTTAGTTTTTTTAGACTACTTATCATTTTAAAATAGTATATGTTCATGGATACATGCTCCGTGATTATTCTTATGTCCATCACATGCATGACTAGAATAGCCTAGTGTGGCACATTTTGCCCCTACACACAGTACATATGCAACAGGGAATGACCCGGTCACAGACCCCTGGGGCTAGCGACGAGGGGGGGCGTCGCACCCTGAGATCGGCATCGTCGTGGAGACGGGGCAGGGGGAGGACGCGTGCGGGCAGAAGGAGTGACAGGTAGAACCTTGCGGGCGGGTCTTGATGGACAGCACGGGGCACTCAACGTCTGGATCAATCATGGAGATGAGAGGAGATGGGAGTCTGGGGGGGGGGGAGGGGGGGGGCGTCGAGGCTGCGCTGGTTAACCCCAGAGCCCCGGTGGCATGGGGGGAGTGAAGCCTTGGGCCTGGCTGTGGAGCGCCCATCGCAGGCATGCCTGCTGCCTGCTGCTCCTAAGCTCATAAACTCCACATGCTCCGGTCACCAGCCATTAATTCCAGTCAGGTTAGATTAGTGACATCGTTGTGTTTAAACACTCCCTCTTGGCAGTCCCACACTGACGCAGGGCATCAGTACGCATAAATGCGGTGCTTTTTCTTCCGGCCGCAGCTGTGTCTGTTCTTTTCACTGTATTTAGAGAGGCGGACAAAGACGGCATCGTGAAAACTCCGCACGGAACAAAACAAGCTCCGAAACAATCTCAATCAAGCTGTCAGGTTAGTTCCGCGTGACTGGAGACTCTAAGACAAACAACGGAGCGATCCTTAATCAAACTTTAATTCAATTTCAAAGTTAAGCAAGAGCAGTTCATGATGTAAGTCACTGGAAAGGGTGGTAGGAAAAACCTTGACAGCTGTTTATTCGAACTCTTAAGGCATCTGAATGATCAAGCTCATCTCACAAATTGAGGAGAACACACATTTTGCACACCTAACTATTCTTCTCGCTCGCTTTTTTCTCCTCCTCACCCTCAATTTCCCTATTCTCTTGACGCCATAGTTAAGTTTTGTATGGGCCGCATGAGGAAATTAATGTCGCTGTGCATTATAAATATATACCACTCGTGGCTTTGCTGATAGAGTGGGTTTAGCTGCTGCTTAAAACCCATGGGGTCCATGGTAAAGAGAAGTGTACAGTGCTTGGGACCAGAAAAGTTTTTTTACGGGCAAGAGGAGAGGGGGGGGCTGTAATTTTTGATTCAATCTCCTAATAGCAACCACGCTGCTTTTAATGCATATTTCATTCGGATTCCCTGTGGTATGTCTGAGCCAGCTCTGTTTTACTGTGAAAAGGCTTCAAAAGGGAAGTATTTAATATTCCTGGAACTGGTGCCATTCTTAAGCATATCTAAAGGCCCTCGGTGTTAAAAGCCAAATGCAGCTCTGAAAGGGAACACCAGTTAAGCAGCAGGGAGCAGTGTATTAACCAATAAGAGTCTCGATGAAAGACACAGGGCCTTAGACTCCTCACTGGAGAGGGGCCAAGGAAAAGGGAGAAGGCAGGAAAATGATAAAACAAAACGACACCAGAAAACACAGAATGCAATTTCTGGCAGACTTCCCTTTACCCCAAAGACAGAGTGAGGAAAAGTAGGTTATTTTTATTACCCTCCTTCCCTTTCCTTTCATTTGCATTTAATTATAACAACTGCGCGGCTCAGATTGGTGACTGGATTTTCAGAGATATCAATATGAGTTAGCAAAACAACCTGGGTGTGCAATGTCTGCCTCAGTTAATTGACAGTTACCTTGAAGTGGAACAAAAACAACTCCGCTGATGATGTATACCCAACAAATATGCTTTGCATAGTTGGCTAAGGGGGTCAAATGGAATATAAGATAGCTCACATTGCATTTTATATGGAGTAACCTTCCATACACCCACCCCCCATACCCCCCCCCCCCCCCCCCCCGCCACACACACGCTGCAGCCCGTGTTCCACTTTAACTCTGCCCTCTCCACCTCCCACACGCACTCCGCTCTGACAAAGCTATTCACCCGTGGCCAATTAGCACTACAGGTACCTGAGCCGCCCCTGTCCCAGCAACCCCTTCCCCCGCCACATGAGACGCGAGTCCGCAACGCGGGGGCAGTCACGGCAACCGCAACATGGCTCTTATCCCTCTCTTCATCTCCTTCCCCGGAAACAGCTTAATCTCCAGCGCGCCAGCCCAGGAGGGCACCGTTCTTTGCAGGGCAATATCTACATCGAAACCTCCGGTGCAAACAATGTTTCAGACGTACCGCTGTCTCTGCACTCCCCCCGACTCCCTCCCTCGCCCTCACGGCCTTCATTGTTTTCAGATACAACAACAGACAGGGTTACAATGTTACAATAACAGAAATGGATACATTACAATAATTAGTGTTGTCTAGAGCTCCTCAGGGCAGGTCTGTCTCCTGGGGTCTCTCCAAATGAAAGTAAATAAACCAGATCAAATCAATCTGCATAGCTCATGAGATGCATAAAAAAAAATGCACACATAATAAATTTAAAATTAAATGTAAACAACGAAAGCTTATTTCTCTTTGATACCGCATATTACTTATGTGCAGGTGTAGCCAACAAGTAAATATCACTTCCAGGTCGATGGCTTGATATTAAAATAAAATCCCAGTCTCCAACAACACATAGTAAAGACAGATTCGCATGCCTTTTTCATTCCATTTTCCATTGCTAACTTTATTGTTTGCGGAGCAAAACATTACAGAGATTATCGAGGTATTAAATAAGGTTCCTGGATGGAAAGTGACTGCAGTTCCAGCCATGCGCTGTAAACATTTGGAGCATATTGGCGTAAATCAACAGTCACTCACCCGCTTCTGTCACATCTCTCTTTCGTTATACCTGTGCCCCCTTCACATATGGAATTTGAATTCTAGCTTATCGCCTTCTGATGTAGGAAATAAGTGTGAAAGAAGGTGTTAGCAATTTGTCGGGCTCCGCATTGGTTGAAAGCTATCCATTTTCTGTGCTAGAGATCCGTGACATAGGTTCTGTATTGAACTTTAGTTCCAAACATGCAAATACGCCGCGTAAACCCATCAAGCAAGCGGCTCACTGAAGATGTATTGCTTATTATGTTGAGTAATGGCACCACCGAGCAGCCACAAAAATACAAGGAATAAGGAATTCCAGTAAAATCACGCTTTCTGCACACTCTACTCTATGCGTCTGGACAAATATAATACTCTGCGGTCATGTTACAGTTCTGTGCAACCAATGATAAATGTTGGAAAATATAAGCTTGTTGAACAGCAATCACAAATGCCCTTGTACCTTTTTTTTACGAATCACTGAATGCCATAAAACGTCATCCTTCGTATGTGAGCAAGAATTCTAATGACTTCCTATTTTTTTTCCTGAAACTATATATATTTTTCCAGAATTGTAACAATAACACATTGGTGTTGGGGAACTAAATGCGGAAACTGAGGGTCACTGAACTACTCCCTTCGCAGAATGTGTTTGATATGGAATTTGTTTGCAAATCCACTGCCAGGGGAGTGGTGTAGAATTCAAATGCCTTCAAAACGTCTGATTTCACATTAACCCGAGTGCCTGCATTGGGAGCGCAGATGGATTTAATAAAGCATATGTTTGCATATGTGCGTAATAAAGAAAAACTAAATAGTCAAACGTGCTAAATTTGGAGGTGAATGACAAACAGGATGTATTTAAGTCAATTTTGGGAGATACAGAGAGCAATGAATAATTAATTTGTACCACTGTAGCATGTAAGGAAATTCACGTCACGTATCACATGGCCTGTACCCAAATTCTGGCACGGTTGCACTCCCGACTTTAAATGTAAACCATATCAATTTGTCTCCGGAATCTATCTATGGTACCATGAAAGTACTTTAAATAAGCAAGCAAAGTTTGTATTGCCCAGTCTAGACACTGGATGACTTGAAATCTCATGGAACTTACATATAATATGAGAAAATATTTCCCAGTGGTATTTTGTATACTGTAGTTTCCCCAATAAACTGAATATACATTCATTTTACATGAATAGACTGTGCACATGATATGGAAACAGCTTTTTTTCTTTTTCTTTTTTTTGCTGAATCTGTGTTTCTGCTGAATATGCATTTTTCTAAACTGGTTAAATTAATTTTAAGAAATCCCTGTAGAATGAAGCTTTTTTTTTGGTCCAGTCCATTTCATTTTTATTTTATTGCTAACAAATGTGCTTTAAAGAGGTTTTCAGTTAAGAGTTCCTCTGAGTGTACTGAAGAAAACACCTTTTGACTGTAGGTAACATGCATTTACACAGCGATATACAGTTCCCAATGAAGCAAGACGTGTGAAAAGGATGGGAACGGCATGGCGGTGAGGTTAAACGGTTTCAGTCACTGTGTGAAAAAAGATTTTAAAAGGAGCAGAATGATGCACTCTGTTGTGACTGTGCATTGTCATTTTGCATTTGGTCATTTCTGCCTGCCTAATAATTCTCTGAGGAAAAGGGCATCTCGCACAGATGTGAACGATAAATCCTTAAAAATGTGTCTGAACAAATACAGAATAAATGGTGATACCAAACATGTGGTACATTTATACAAGACATTGTTGTTACTTAAAAAACCTAAATGCAAGCCGCGCTCTTCGACACATATTTACAGATCTAAAGACGAACATAACATTTTGCACGTGCCCAGCTTTACAACAATAAACCATACTGGGTTATTGTGTACTTAATCTTCAGCAAGCTCTGAGCTCATAGCAACACAAGAAACATTGAAACAAATGGTCACAGTTTTAAGTTGGGACACACAGGTAACTCCTTTTATCAGGATGTCTGCTTATTTATACATAACAGGAAGTAAGCATTTTGTGGGACTTGTGCAGTACAGTACACGGGCTTCTGTATCCCTTAAAAGAAAGCCGATATGACTAATCATGTTCATAACTGAGCACTCACAGGGCTTAACCGGTTTATGATACTTATATTAATGTCCTGTGTGTATAATGTGATAGGGATATTTAGCCATCCAGATTTATTTTTATCTCCAAGTAATCTTATTAGTTTCTGATCTCACAGAAACCCTATCCTGAAAAAATTGTAAAGGGCCAAAAAACCTTCCAATTTAGAAATGTTTAGGAGTGAGTTTAAAATGGTGGTGTGACATACAGGAACTGTCAGTAACTGGAAAATGTAAACAAATCAGAACAATTCTATCATGCAATTACCTTCGTATTCATTACCTGGCATAATTGGTGTTCTAACTGTCTTTATTGACATCTTCTCTCTTTATACTAGATAACTGAACTGGCATCATTCAGCTGTCCATCATTTGCTGTCCAAACAAATTAACCAATCGCATTAGCCTTCTTCTAAATCAGCCATTCCGCAAACAATTTGGCCACTGCTTCTCATACCTTCATTCCTTCAAACCAAATTAAATAGTGTGATATTACAGTGAAGGGTATTATACACTGATACTCCTACAACGTACAGACAGACAGACAGACAGACAGACACATGCACGCACACACAGACACACACAAACACAGATCCTCCCTTGTATGACAGCTCCCTCCACAGAATTGTGTTTGTGCAGTTCCCAGTCTCTCTGGGCTTCTCCACAAGTGTAAGATGAAAGCAGACGCTGAAACGTGAGATACAGATTCCCAAAGCTATGGCTTCCCTTGGGCTCAGAAAGCCATCAATACAACCTCCTTCAGCTCAACTAGCAGGCCTCTGGTACAAACAACACCAAAACAACAAGGAATGGCTGTTCACTCACAAGGCCTCTTAATTAATTCCAGCAATTGACCCTTCTTAAGCAAAGATGTTAATATAAAAGCAATAAAACAAACCCCATTGAAATTAGTTTGGGTTTTCAATTAGTTCCTTTTGACTCTTTCTATAATAAACCCAATTATTTGTCACAAGGATCAAATCAGCCATCTGGAAATGATGAAGAATTGTAATTGTGCTAATTTGGACACCGTTCCCAAGGGGCAAGGAATGTGGACTGAGATTTTGTTGGACGGGGTACAGGTCAACTTCAGACTCTTATTTATTTATTTATTTATTTATTTAGTTAAATTGAATTAGCTAAGCACTCAGCAGGTCTCCTGTATCCACAGAGCTGCATTTTAACCATAGGCTGACAGGCTTTTTAATGGTGAGGTAATGAGATTGGTTAATGAGACTGTGCTGTTTGCCCTGGCATTCTGTCCCCGCCTCCTCCAGATCCGCTCCCTTTTATTCTCTCCCATCGGAGACCTGGCGAGCGCGACTCTCCCGGCGAGGCCAGTCCTGATCTTCGCGCAAGAAAGACCCATCTGCCCGAGGAGAGCCCGGCTCCCCGGGCTCTCGTCGAGAGCCTGGTGTCACACTGCCTTCCGCCATCTGCCCTGCGTGGCACAGCCTCCACGCTCGCCTCCCTCTCACTCCTCTGGGTACATGTGTGTGTGTGTGTGTGTGTGTGTGTAAGAGAGAAAGAAAGAGACAGCCATGTTTCCAGACTGCGCGGGATCCTTCCCTCACCTCCAGTGATGCAGCACTGACACAGCCTTTTCGCGTGTCCTTGCGCCTCAGGAGATACAGTGTTTTTGGCCTGCTTCGCACGTTGCTCATTTTAAATGGAGTCGTTGTTCTTTGGTGACCCCGCGTTTTACAGGAAAAAGAGTGAATCAGGATCGATGTGACGAATAGTTTCTTCAACGTGCTTTCAGTGAATGTCGGGCTGTGTCTGAAGCCTCAGTGTGGCACGACGATGAGCATATTATCTGGCCCTTATCTGATTGGTGGGCCATAGGCGAGTCATATGAACATGACCTACCAGGGCAATATCCTGCTTTGAGGGGACACATATAACATGTATTAAGGGCTGTTGAATGATCCCTTTCTTAGCATGAATCGTGATTCAGTCCGCCAGCAGAAAAAATGCGACGCTGCGCTGACCCCGACAATCCTTATGATTTACAAGGTGCCCTAGGATGAGGGGTCCTAAAGAGGTCCTGGAGGGGCCAGGGTCGGCCTTTTGTGTGCCTGACAATTAATTATCCCGCTGCTAATGATGAACTCTCACCTGCTGGGAGGGGGCCCTTGCTTTTGAAAAAGGACCAGCGCAATCCTCTGTCATTAAAAATGCCAAACAGGTGTCATGGTAACAACGCGCCCTGCCTGCAAACTCACAAATGTGTCGGCTGTCACCACTCTCTCGAGAAAGAGGACTCGGCCACAGCTCAGATTGCTTCTGTCTTGAGTTGACTAATGGCTTGTCAGAGTACCTTGTGTAACAAAGCCCTTTTTTACATCAATGATCTCGGGATCAATTCTAGTTCTGGTTGAATTTATAATTGCATATATTATATAATGGAGCCGCGAACCTGATGACACATTATTCATAGAAAAGGTATAAATCGGCACTAATTGCAGTAGACATTGGGGTGCCACTTATAGCGGCGGCTTACTCCCTGCCAACGCTGCAATTTAATTTATAACTCGGACCTCTCTCAGTTTCACTTCTTGTCAAGATACGGCTTCTCCTTGTTTCAGATTTCATAAGCTCTATATTCCTGTGAAACCAGATGCCAAATTGTTGAAAATTACATGGATGCTAGATTTGGGAGATTTTAATGGCAGGGGTGGAGAGGTGTAGGAAATAGCAGGGCAGGAGTGGGGGTGGGGGCCCAGTGTTTGAAAGCTTTAACCGCAGCCAGGTTTTCCCAATTACATGTCTGAGTAAAATACACTGCTGTACGCCAACAAAGTGAGAGTTGACCAAATGATTTACACTTTCCCTTGTCAGTGTGTCAGTTCAAACATGAATCACCTTATGAAAGGTGGCTATGCCCTGCGTACAAACGTATGTTAATAGACAATACTACAATGGAACTGTATTTCCTGTTTTCGGTTACTGGCAGTTCTCTCCAGGGCTTACTTTGCAATGGCCATATCACATGACCTTGCGCACACTGAGAGGATCAGTAAAGCTGTTGCTCACCTCATTACAAGAACAAAACTGTCTCATCAGTGCTCACCATTTCCACCAAGAAAAAGGAAAGGGCATTGTGTTCTGCATTATACGGTACTTAGGGTCCTAAAATAGCGCAGAGAAAAAGAAAAATGTTCTCATTCAAAATGGAAGAGATTTACTGGGTCACTGTCCATGTTCTCATCTGGAGCTACTTCACCAAGCCTCTCGCTCAGTTTCATACAGGCACCACTACCTCCTGCTTTCCGTTCAGTTCCACACAAGAGCCTCTACCTTCCAAGGCTTACCTGTAGCAGTGTTCTTTTGTGTAACCTCTGCTTTAAGCATCTCACGGTGCCCTTTCCCACCCTGACTGAAAGTGCATGGATTTTGCAGCCGGTCCGACACGTTTTGCCATACATTCCAATTGTTGGGTCTTTTGGTCTCAAAGGGAAATTTCTTTCTCACTCATAATTCCTATATTGTGAATGGGAAAGATTCCCTTTGAGATCAGAAGACCCAAGACTTCTCCCTGTTAATTTCCAACAAAATCGAACAAGAGAGAGTAAAATTTAACTGGAACCCTTCTACAGCTGACCAAGTAAAGAAAATGTCCTTGCTATGGCATTAGTGTTCAAGCTGCAGTCTGGTCTCACAGAGCAAAGTGAAAGTTACTTAAATGCATTAGTGACAATAGTTAGGAAACTCAAAACAAACAAAAAAAACTAAGAAAAATATTCAACATATTACATCTGTACAACATTAAGACAATGTACAACAGGTACAGAAAATGGTCACAGCACTTCTGAACTTTCCATTCTCATATGGTATTCTGTGGATTCAATGTTTTTGGCAGGTTTGGCATTTGTATGTCATTAGAATGTCTCATCATGACCTTAGTTCATCAGTGTAGTTATAACATATAACGTGCGTAAGTCTAACAACAGACAGACACAACTCAAAAATACGTATCGTTACAATGCAAGGACGATGTCAAACGAGTGCTGACATTAAATCATATACATTCTATGGTGTTTTGATATATGTAGATTGCACTTGGGGATTGCTAGAACAATGGGAGATTTCCATAAGGTCAGCAAGGGGTTCATCTACGTCTGTCAGAAGGAATGATGATTAGAGGCCCGGCAGGGGTCCTCCATCAGGTCTCTGTGTTCTTCTCTGGCCATTCTGTCACCTCAGCTTATGACTGTCCAAGGGATTCTTGGCTGAATTGGCAATGCCTCAGGCTGTCAACAACCCTTGTAAAGAAATTGTTGGTAACTTATCACTGCAACACATTTCTCCCCTACCAACTCAACTGGAGATGATTCCCAGACATCTGTCATGGAGGCGGGCACAGAGAAAGCCCCACGCTGCTGTTTAACCCACAGAGAGTCCATGACCAATCGATTGCAGCGCCAGCAGCCAGACCAAGCCAGGGCTGCTCCCCTCCCTCCCGCGGAGGAGGAGGAGGAGGAGGAGAGGAGAGGAGGGGTGGGGAGTTTATCTAGAGGACAAGTGCCTTTCAGCGGCCCAGTGTGTGACAAGGGGAGTCCTACTCTTGAACCGCGCTCCCCTTCTGCGTCGCCCCAAAGGCCTCGCCCAGGTTCCCTCTTCTGTCCTTTTCACGTCGGGCTCCCCTCCCCCCGCCGCTCCATCGTTTATTTGCGTAAATAAATGAACGGCCAACAAGTGGAACGGCCCGGTCCTCGTCCCGTTCTATTTTTCATCCTGAGTCGTGAATAGCCAGGCAAGGCCTGAATAGCATGAACTGCCTATAAACCCTTTAAAGGGTGAAGTGGAGGGAGACCTTAGGGTTCGACTGCGCGCTGACGGCGGGAGAGAGAGAGAGAGCGATGTTCAGTTCTTTGAAATGTTCTGCACACACCCAGCATCTGTCATTTCTAAGGGCTGAAAATCAATCCCAAAATGAAAAGAATATATTTACAAAAATCTTGATTAGATTGATTAAGGGTCTTTCCAAATTCCTGCACTCAATTCCTGCATGTGTCACAAGCAGAAAGCCTTTTTTTTAACCAGAACTCTTGTGAAACTTGGACAAATAAGACGTGTAAAAAACGAACTAGCTCTTTTGGCCATAACATTTAATCACTTAAAAATGTTCCACATCACCATCTTATACTGATTTATTTTTCAAGTTAACATACTTGATATGAAGTCGCACAAACAAAAAGGGCGACCTAAACATTTTGATGTACACAAAACACAAGTCAAGGTCTTCAAAATGTTTATCCTGCTGAGTCGGTTTTTGTTGCGGTACAACAGAGAAGAAGCGTGAAGTTCCTTCTGTGCAGTGCCCTGCGGTCTCAATCTCAGTTCTAACAGTATTGTGCATAAGTGAAGAGAGTTTGTTTTCAACGTTTCATGCGTCAAAATACATGAAAAAAAATGTAAGTGGTGCACGGGAACCCAACCTAAATGTTTAAAACTCCTTCCTTCCATCAGAGCAGACTAGCTCTAGGATCAGACGTGATTTATGTCGCTACTTAAAACGTATCTTTCGTTGCGGCTCAGCGAGTAACAGCAGTCCCAGGTCAATGGCATTTCTCTGTGGCAGTTCAGTGGCAAAAAATCCAATATTATTCCAAGAACAATGTTTTTTTGTGCTTCTACGTGTTATTACAGAGACTGAATAATGTGCATCACTCTTGAAAAAGTTACTGTGCCGAAGACTCCACGTTGTGGAAAAGAGATAACATGGCTGTATAGGAACACTCCATAAAAGCTGACTACTACAAAACCAGCCTGACCTGGGCACTGCCCCTCCTGCCAAATACGTGCTGCATGGGGAAGACCAACTTTAACAGAAATCGTGGTTGAGACAGTGCTTGCTTGGGTTACTTGAATATTTTTGTTAGAAATCCAAATAACATTTGGAGCTGCAAAACGGGACTGTATAATTTTTCAGAAGAATTCAGGGATTTTCCAAAGTCTTAGCAAACTCCTGCTGTAAGCAAAGGTCGTGTTTGCTTTCTCGTGCAGTCAGTCAGTCAGTGGTTTGGAATGCACAAACATCTTCTCTAGGAACAGTTTATTTTCACCAGGGCAGATCACATTCTAATATCCACAATCTCATTCAAGCAGGTAGATTTGGCATTTTGTATGCAAGGTCCATGAAAAGAATTCTAATATCTAAGTTATGTTTCTGATTATGGCCCATAGTCCCATATGAGCAACTGGTTTCTATAACATGAACTTCACATGGATTTCCCACCCCTCTTTTTTTGAACAAATCAAATGCAATCTAAATTTATTTCAAACCATCCTTTGCCTTTCCTGTACAAAGATCATATCACTTATAAATACAAGCCAGGGAACAAAGAGTTCTAGTTTGAGGGGCTTCCACGTAACTCCTTAGATTTTGGATTTTTGTGTCCTAGAGTGACATGAGAGTGCTGTTTTACTTGACTATGTTGTTAGTGAAACTTCAGACATGCAGGGGGTACCATTTTATGCACATAGAATAAAGAACCATTTTACCATGCCAGACTACCTTGGGTAACCCAAACCCAGAAAACCTTCCTGAAAGGTAATTCATGGCTGTGAGTAAAATTCACTGAAACTGAGACTTCTGACCGCATGCAGTGAACTATAGTTAATTTTGAATTCCGGGAATGGAAGTGTTTTAAAGCTTTACTACACAGCTATCATGTAACAATAATTTGCACCTCCACATGTCCTCTATTAATAGACCATTCAGAATCTGAAAATCAAAAATAAATAATCCATTAAAGTTGCAGAATGTCTTTAACAGAAGAACTTTAGTAAGATTATGGAAACCATTGTTGTCACCCGTAGTTTTATAATGCACCATAACATACATAAAAATCAAACCCTGCCCAGCTATATCATGCTCCTGGCCATATTACCTCATTGTTTTAAGGGCTTAATTACCTCAATTTTGTAAGGGCTATTTGGCACAATTACAACGAGAGAAACATTTTTTAATATCGGAAACGATGGTATCAAACTGATACCAAAGAGTTTCCATTTAAAAGGTGACATTCTGTCACCATTGGCTAATCATACAGCGCAGTCTTGTTGCCTTGGATTATTCTTGTTTATCTTGGCTCAAGGGACTTGGAAGTGTGTAGTGGCCAGTGCCCTCTAAACTGTTTCTAACTGCAATGATTCCTGGAGAAAGAAAAAAAAAGGGCAAACAGCAGGCGTGGGGGATTTGTTCCGCTTGGGTGCACCACTGCTTTGTTCCGGTAACCCCTGAGGTGGCAGGCTGTCAATGTTGGATATGGAAGACAAATCAAAGAGGCTGGACAACAATAAAACTTCCCTATGAGCGAGCCAAGGATTTTCCCAAGGAGAATTTGCATACTGTAGCAGAATGACGGAGCCGTACCCCAGGGAGTCAGACAAATTTTTCTTCCCTTCTTTTTTGTGCATCAGCCACATGCAAACTGGAAAAAAAAACAATTTAAAACTATTTAAGGTAGATAAATTTAAAAGGGAAGAAAAATGATACTGAATTATATGATAATTTATTTAATTTTCATAGTTCCACAGCCTATTGTTACGGAAGCACGTTTCTCGAGTTCTGAATCTTGCTACAGTCCTTGAAAGTCCTATATGTTTTATGAAGGCTATTGTTACTGAGCAATAGTGTGAAGGCCTCTTTAGTACTTGAGCAAAGATTTTCCCTTTCCCTCACAAAATTCACGAGTGCTCTGAACTAGGTTTCAATACCCTGAAAACAGATAGCTTTAGCTTTCAATTTATCCTTTATTATCCTCCCTTTTTCCTGAGAAAATGGTGCTAATAGCGCAGAGAAATAAAGACTGTCATATTCAAAAATCTGTGAAAGAGGAATAAAAAGTCTTTATAACACGAAGGGAACAGTTTCTGAAACTGCATTTTCTTGAACAGTTGGCTGACGATTACTCTACCACTTTATTTTTCCTCCTCTTCAATTACTCATATATTCACAAGAAACGGCAAATTATACAGTTGGCAAGAACGGACCTTGTTGCCATTTTCCCGAGACCATTTCTCCCTCCTGTCCACTCTCTTGCCTCTCCGCCTCTTGGATACATTTGTGTCTGTCGTCACACTGGGCCAAGGGCTGCCCTTATCACAGCCCCGACACTGTAGGGATTACATACCACAGGCTGCTGGGAGCAGGCCCCAGTAATGTTAATCCAATCACTCAATTAATATTTTATGCAAATCCCGTAGAGAGACTGAGCAGTAAAGAGATTGCGACGATTAACCTTTCTCCGAGAGATGCTGCACTGGATCCTCGCCGTTGTCAGCACGCGGCCGTATTCCCAAGGCAGCGAGCAGCTCCGCCGCACCTTAACAATCCCTCTCTATTGGCTTGCCTCCGACGCCGCTGTGCACGCTGGCAGTCGACGCCGGTGTCGTCATTTTGACGAGATCCTTTACGGACCGCCACAATTATTTGGTGATCCTTCTTTGGGCGGTTCTTTCGAAAGGGCCGTCAAACGCAAACACCGAGGCAAAATGTTTCAGATTCAGCTGCGTCAGGACGCACGATGTGACATGATTGTAGTTGTGAAAGCATAATTCTTTTGCGCGTCGCTTGTTTAACTACAGCTCCAGACAACTGTCAGACGCAGCAAGACGTGCTCAGCGGTAAGCCACTTGCTGTCTCTGTATTGACAAATCTTGACAATACAAGACAAGAAATGTAGGTCTATACACAGTCCATATCTTACTGCTGGCGGTAAAAGCGAATAATTCAGAAGAAGACACAAATTAGACTGTACACTACTTTTATGGTGAATAAATGCTGACATTTATGAATTAACATAAACTCCCCGAGGATCATCAATCAATGTTAAAAAGCTCTTAGTGTAACGATTTTTAATGGACAAAAATAATACCTTGGAAACCGACTCTCAGGCACTTAGAGGGAGGCACTGCCAACCTTAGAGGCACATCCCTGACACTAAAGACCAGGCTCAGGTATCGTCCCCTGCTTGAAACCTTCTCCTCTGTGGTTGATAACTTTACAAAAGCGCATCTATTATAGCAACCCGCAAAGCGGGTCCCATGATGTCGTCTGAACTCGCAGCGCTGCGCGGAAGTATGCGAGCACAAACAGAGGATAAGGATAAGGGCGAGGGGAGGGAGGAGTGGGAATATGCACCAACAGCTGGGCATTCCTAATGAAAGGTTAACAATGTGTTTTAATAGGCGGGTGGTGGCGGGGGGGGGGCCGGGTGGTTAGTCTCAGAGACGTGGGAATTCCTGGAGGCATCTGTTGAAGGCTCTGGTGGTTCCAGCTCAGTGCCCCTGCTACTTAGCAACTGTGCCTCTGGTCTTTGGGCTGGCCGAGGCAGATGTAGCTCAGGTTTCCAGTCCCAGGCTGGACAATTGGCCAGAGGTGACCGCTACCCACTGATCCTTGAAGTGGACAAGAGCATCGAAATCCTGGGCTGGGCAGTTGTGGCGTTTGGGAGGGTCACAGAGGTGCCGGGGGTCACACATGGCCTGTGATCAACGTATGCAGGTCTATCTGGAGGGCGATCTTGCATGCCTTATTCATGTTTCACAATGACAGCTGAACAGCCTCTGCTATGGGCTGGGAGGGATAAGGGTGGGGGTGGGGGGGGGGGGTATCAGCCAGTGAAATTGAAAGGCCAGCACAGGTAATTACCTGTTTGGAGTGGGCTGAAAAAAAGATTTGTTTAAGCAGACCACAACTCAGCTCCACGTACAAATTCACAAGATGGCCCTTTTCTGAACTCCGAGTGAGCACATGTTCCTAAGGTATCACCACTCAACAGGCACAAGTAAAACAAAACGAGGGTCTAAGAGATCACAGAGTGAAGGCCTTCCTGTGAAGGCTGGACTGGCCCCTATTCAGAATCCAACTGCTGAGTGATGCCATAACCTCAGCTGGGCTAACGTTACACCCTACAGCAGTTGTGTAATCAAACAAAACTGGGAAATTAGCAAAACTTGGAATGCGTTCTACATATTCTGGGAAGTTATGAAACTGAGAGGACAGAATCATATGGGTAAGGATTTCCAGTGGACTGGCAACGGCATAGAAGTCTCTACTTCAGTTGGCTCTGCGCAATGCTGTAACAAAGTTAGCAGAAAGCTAAACAATGTCAATGATGAATTGTGTGGAATCAGCAAAGCAGATGGGTCCAGAGTTCAGCTTCAATTCTTTAAAGAAAGAGCCCCAATTAATGTATAACCTCCATATTGCCAGATGGACAGATGATGGAACATTAATTTAGTCATTGGATATTACTGTCAAGAGACCATTTTACTAATGTTACATTAATATGAGTACCTGTTGCTTTCCCTCTCGGAGCCAGCAGACTGCTTTATATAAATGGCACAAAGAATAGGACAGGAGGGCTACTGCCTGCCCTAAACAGAACCACACCTGACCCCCATTAGACTGTAATCACAACAGAATTTTGTATTCCTGTAGTCAGAGCTCCATTGCACTGAGTATTAATCCAGACACAAGATGCCCCATATGATATTAACCGCTCACTTATAAACACAAATCTATGAAAGAATGTGCATTACAGCGAGTATTCTCTCATGGCAGACTGGTTGTCAGCGGTTTGACCCCCATCCGTGTTTTCCTCCAATTTTATTTAGCTCGTTTGTTTGTTTATTAAAAGCATCAGCAACTGTCAAGAACTCATAAACACTTCCAAGTACAGGAGAAGGAAAAAAGAAAACGATGTATGAGTCATTTGTCTTCATTTTACATTTTTTTTTTTAGAACAAAACAAAGCCATTGCCACCATGAGGACAGACTGTATTTCTGTTGTTGTTTTTGCAGTTTTTTTTTGTCTTTGAGGAAATTCGCACCAGACCTTTATCGAAGGATATCTGCTTCTCAGCTGAATTACACCCCAAGAGTCATGAAAGTATAAACAAAACCATGCACACGTTCGAACACAGGGGCGACCCTGCCTTATACTATTCAGAATACTAAAGAAGGGAGATCAGAGAATCTGCTACTGACTAAGAGACATCCATTGTTTTGTGGTGGAATGCAGTCAGGGACTTTAATGGCTGGGAATCAAGGGGTTTGTGGACTGGAGTCTGCTAAAGTAAACAATACTGTGTGAGGTATGGGTGGGTTGCAGAGAAGGAAGAACGATGCCTTCTCTGTCCACAATGTACCAAAGCCTTCCTAAACTACTTCAAGACCACTCTCCTCTTAACCATCACAATAGAGTTGCAGTAGACCGATCAGTTACCTTAAATGTGTGCACCACACACACCACACTGTTCAGTGGAGTGCACCGGAGGCTAACAAAGAGGAAACAGAGAGGTACTGAACCTACCCAACTCTAAACAGCTTAAACCCCAAGCTAGGACAGAGGTGAGCCAAGGGTAACGAGCAAAATTTTCTTGTCTTTACTTGCCAAAATTGAGCCATTACGGACAGTAATCATAATGTGCAATTATCATATGTCATCGGCTTGCAGATTTGCCTTTGTATGAGTGAGGAATAGAACAGACACAAGCTCTTGTGCCTAAAATAACACACAATAGCATTTAATTGCCTACAGTACAGGCGTTGTGAATATTATTGTTATTATTTCTTTCGGGTTGGGGGGGGGCATAATACTGATGCTGCTTCAGAACTGTTATAATGTAACGCCATTAGTTTTGTCCTAATAGCTGTGATTAAAACAGAATTGGTTTATGGAAAAACTTGGGTAAAATTAACAGAAACATACATTAAAGCAAATGCTAAATACAAAACTGGGAGACTTACCTGTCACGGTGAGATACATTGTGTATTGGGCAGACCGGGAAAAGAAAGAAAAACATTGTTAGAAACACTGATATACAAAATATTTCTGCCTTTGTTGATGTGATGATGATATTTTTGTTGCACCCTGCATTGGTCTGAGACCCCGCCTCAGGGCTGTTGCTGCTCTGTGGTTTCTCTCCATCTAATGCTTTGGGAAATGGCCTTTTCTTTTTTTTGATTCAGGTAGAGTAAAAAAAAAAAAAAACTACTGTACTTTCAGCTTTTTCCCTTAGATTCCTACCGTTCTACCGTCAACATTTCAAACATGCTGCTGCACTAAGAAAACTATTTTGAGCCACAAATCCCTGCGATGTCCTGTTTTATTTTACTTCACAGCGGGCAATCTAACCCAAAGGATTCTCAGCCCTCACTCTGCCTTCCATTTCCCTTCATTTCTCTGTCTGTTCTCAACGCGAAAAGATCTGTTATTGAAGTCATTTCATCGTTTTTTTCCTGCCCCTGCCTCGATGATGACCCATCAATCAGTTACACGGCGAAGTCACCCACTCAAAACTTGAAATGCTCTGTCACAAGCAACACATCTTCTAAAAGTGGGATAAAATCAGCGAGCGAAAAAGGAGCAGAATGCGAGAGTGACTGACCAGTGACTGAACTGCCAGTTTACTTCTGCTGACAAACATTATTCTTTCTGGCACACAAATCAATTTGGTTCAAAAATATTTATTGACAAATGTGTTGCCAAAGTAACCGTAGATGTTAAACCCCGATCGTGATCAGGCTCAAAGTAACACAAAACAGCTCAGAGCCGTCAAATGCGTCACACATTGCCAGGCATTCCAGGGTTTCTAGATCAATATTTAGATAAAAAATGTGCACACTGTCTAGCTTTATGTGCCTCTGTGGTGCCACCAATCAAACGTTCCATCCATACCTTAATAAGTCCTTATTGTACCTTTATAATGTGCCTTTATAATGCGTATTCTGACGAAAGTGCATCTTTTTTGTGTGAGGCAAGAGAAGGAAGAGTGGAATGGTACATAGCAGAAATCCTTAAAAGGCCATATACGACAGAGCCTACTTCAACTGTGTTCTGTCCAATAAAACACTAATTGGTCACAGAGCTCGTCTCCTGTGAAACAAAGGGGAAGGATCTCCCAGACAGACCCTCTCCAGTTCTCCCAGAGTTTGTCATTGTTCTACCGGAGAAGCCCAATCACTTGAAGTACGGCTGGAAGAGAGGGAGGCTCCATGAAAAAAGCAACAAAAAAAAAAAAAAACACAAAAACAAGAGTTTGTTTTTAGTCTTCACAAAAAAAGAAGAGAGAAAGGCAGGAATGCAGGTCTGGGTTAACAATGACAAAGCTCAGCAGTTATTTGAAGATGTTTTTTTCCCCCCTCTTGAAGCAGCAACAGTCTTTTTTTTTTTGTTTCATGTGCATTCACCCAAGAGCTATTTCTGTGGAAATCTATAGCATTTCAGATTCTCACAATACGGTGCCTTCCATCCTACACACAGTTTCTTACATTAGTTCTCTTTCTCTGTTGTTTATAGAAAACGCGATGTCATAGCACAGACCATTAAAAAATACCCACTAATGTGAACAGATGTGATAATGGTGACGGCAATACTACAAAGCGCTGGCATTGAGAATAACATTGAGAGCAGTCGTTTCTTGTCTGGCTTCCTCCTTCACATTGATTGGCAGCTCTGCAAACCCTACACATCCAGCTCAGTCCAAAACGAGCACATTTTCCATGTGGATTAGCTCGGAATCTAAAAAAAACAGCACACTCGCTGGCTCCATTTCTGAAATGTTCCAGTAACAATCGCATGAACAGCATTTTCAATAAATCAAAGTAATTAAATTAGGGATACATCACATTGGCCTAGATGTACTGGTTAAAAACAATAAATAAGTCTATGAAATGTGAAGTTGGATGAGAATGGTAAATCAAGTGAAGATTGAATGCAGATGTGGGAGAAGGGACAGAATACGTGCACTTCACATGCACAATGGGATTCCACTCTGTGTTACTGAATGCGGCACACCGTAATCACAGTCCAAAAAAGAGAAATCCTTACATACATAAAAGACCTGATATTATTACAAGAAATACTGTGGAACTCTACCAGGTTCAGATATCATCACCGTATAACTCGGCTATGTCAATTCACTTATGGCGTCAGCCTTTAATGGACATTCCTATAAAATATCAATCCCAAATGGGCTGGAGTCACAGCTGTCTAGCATCTTTTATCTGTCATGCGTGCAAATTTTCGCACGCCTTTTCGCTCTCTCTCTTTTTTTTTTGCATGCGCATCAGCAATATCATGTGCCATGTGACCGAAACGCATTCCCGCAAGACCGCTGGGAAGAAGGGAAAAGAACAAAGACCCGGAGCTCCCTGAACCCGATTCCCCACAGTGGGAAATTGTAGGCCAAATGCCCATGTCATGAATTTACTGTAGGCCAGGCTGCGTGCCCAGTTTACCCACAGTGGAAACTAAGAGGCTGTATGTTCTCTTTGCAGCTGAGGTTAGGATAGGACTACTACTAATCTGCTAGTGCCCAGACCTCGATTGTGAAAGCGCTGGCAGCTGGCAAGGAATGAGGCATACATACACACAAAAAAAAAAAAAACATATTCTGTGCCCAGCTTTTCACTCGGTTTTCATCTACCTCTTTTCTTCTCCTCCTCCTCTTGCTCTCTCTCGCTCTCTCTCTGAAGACCCCTGTTTTAAAAGGCTGGGATGTGGGTCAATACGGGTAAACAGAAACATGGCCATTCTCTTCACTGGACTCCTCTCTTGCTTAAAAAAAAATGTAAAAGCCTAATTTGCCGTGATATACCGAGGTCCCTACTCAACTGGGTACAAAAGCTGGCGGACGAGGGGAACTACTCCCCCCCTACTCCCCCTTCCCTCCTGGTCCTTTCTCTCCATACGCAGCTCAAAGGCTAATCAGATTTGAAAAAAAAAATGAAAAGGTTTCCAAAGGACGAGCCCCCATAATCCCGAGCCACCCCCCCATTTCTCTTTCAGCCTTTCATATAAAACAGGGAGAAAAAAGTCTGCAGCGAGGCCTAACTGTTCTCCCTCCAACCTCCGATGACCTCATCACTACTGGCTTTGTTGTGTTGCCCAGGGCAACGTTGGCCCGCTCATGAGTGGCAGTTGGCTCTGTGAAGGGGTGACCCCCCTTTTGACAGGAACATGCCCCTCAGGCCCCTTCTGAAGCCCTAAAGATACCACCCCAACAGTGCGGGGCGAGGCATTCTGGGTCCTCTTCTCAACCTCTGCACGTGGCTTTTTGGGGCAACAGGTAGCAAGCTGCGTGGTCCCCATCTTTCCCTTTTCTTTCTCTGTAGCCTTCTCATTAAAAATGTGGTATATTTATAAGCCTTTTAATTCACTGACTTGAGCAAACATTTAGCAGTCGCACAGAGAAACTTCTTTCATGAGTTTGACTTCGCTTGTGAATTCTAATTGCTTTAAGTGCATGTTCCTCGTAACACTAACCGAAGCACAACACGCTTTATTTTATTCCATTTGCTGAAGAATTGTATTTTTTGCTGTCCCAGTTATTGTAACCCCTTCATTGTAACAGGTGACTCATTAAATGTTTTATTAAGGCTTGAGATATTCAGACTTTATTGATGCGCTGGGTACGGTGCCGTTCCCAGAGCTCCGTGTCTCTGTGGCGTTCAATTTCCACACGTCTGCACTTATTTTACTGCCCTTTAAAAGAAATGTGCTTGTGTTGGTGCTCGTCCATTACCTTAAGCAGGCTTTTGAAACGCAGTGTCACGTTGACTGTTCCTGAGACCCAATGGTCACCGCATGCTCGAGCATGCATGGGTGTCTTCTTTGCAAATGCATTCAGTTTACTTGCCCTCATGAAATAAAGCTATGTGTGTCTTTGTGTGTGTGTGTGTATATATATATATATAGCATATACAGTATATACATACATATATCTCTGTGACATTAAGCTTTTAGCTGATTAATCACTCAGAGGATCTTAATCGATTGTGGTGTCTGTCTGACATGTGTTTTATTAAATATGATAAACATGAAAAACTCAGCACTTTTCAGCAGGCACCAAAAAAATGAATTTTATTAGCTTTCACGTTTTGAAAAAGGCATTTATCTTTGCCCCTGAAAATTTACCCTTTGCAGTCAAATATATTGGAACCATTTTGCATTTCAGATTGCCTATATTTATCAGAGTGAAACGGCGTGTAAACGTCACGGTTTTTGCATTTTCCTCCTTTGTAATTTCTCTGATTTAAAAAATGCACATATTTTATTTTTGTTTTCATCCGTTGCATACATCTGTCCTCTATGTTATCTTTGGTAAAGAAGTGATAGAACACAAAGAAAATGGAAATTAAATCTGCCTTGAATCGTGATGGAGGAAAAACGGGGCTCACCCCCCCCCCCCCCCCCCCCCGTTGGAACACATATTCCTCTCTGACTTCCTCAATGTACTTGTCGATACTTGCAAATCAATTCTTTTGTATCTTATTGATTAAAATCAGTGAAAAGATGTCTTTTGTGAGGATGATTTCAGGCTCTTATGACATTCAGAGAGCAGGTGAATAGCAGAAAGGAAGGAGGAAATTCTGAAGGAGACGATACCATTCAGCCTCATCAGAGAGTTCTCATCATCCTTAGGAGCTTATTGATTCAAGAACCTCATTAGGCCTGTTTCTGACAGATCCCTGTGAATCAGCAGCCTCAACATGGCTTAGTAATTTGTTCTATGCAGTTTGTGCTCTACTTTTCCTGTGCTGAAACACTGGGGTGGGGGGGGGGGGGGGCTATCATGCCATGGATTAAGTGGGGGTATGGAAGGATTCATCTCATACACACATTACAATCAACTGCCCAAAATATAAAAATACAAATAAAAATGAAAGATCTGTGATGAAAATATTTTTGACGCACTCAGCGGATAAAGACTCTCATTGATTGGATGGATTAAGTGGCATCAGAATGACTGGTTTAAAAAATAAGTGATAGAAAAAGAAGGAAAAAAAAACAAAAAAAAAAACGTTCTCTAAAAAAATGGCCCATTTTTTATTTTCTCTCCATCTGGAATGGGCGATTGTATTTGTAGGCCTGTCGCATCGCTGCAATGTCAGAAAACACTCCTGATGGAAGCAGCCCCCTCACTCTTTATTTCCAGCTGGTGGTTTCAGACATTTCTTGTTATAGAAAAGCTTAGGGACTTTTTAGCATAAACATGCTGAACCACTGATAAAGATAAATGGACACAAAAACTATGCGCTGCTATGTGAGACAAACGGCCGTCTTTTTTTCCAGTGGCGTAACACTGTAAAAGGGAGTTGTTATGCTACGCTGAGGGGGACGGTACTTGGTCACTGAACTCTTTTTTCATTTTTTTTTATTACAAATGATGATTTCTTAAGATCCTATCAGTGCTAGATGAAAGCTACTGCTGACATAAGGGCCGTATGTGTGTGGGAGAGATGGAGGCCAGAATGCAGTCTGACAAAATGGAACAGAGCTGGAATCATACGAGAGCCTGAGCAGGCACCAAGGGACAAATGGTTCTTTCATTTGTGCATCTTTAATATTGCATTGCAATGCTATTAATTAAACAAA
The DNA here is from genome assembly GCA_029718625.1 of Synaphobranchus kaupii. Lineage (NCBI taxonomy): Eukaryota > Metazoa > Chordata > Actinopteri > Anguilliformes > Synaphobranchidae > Synaphobranchus > Synaphobranchus kaupii. The sequence continues at coordinate 34,505,733 of CM056377.1, read as the reverse complement.
GGGGCCAACGTACACAGAAAACAGTGGCTTTACTGCACTACGCATTCATTGAGCGGCAACAGTAACAAAACAAATGTAAAATAAAAAAACAATATTATAAAAAATGATGTCAAAATTGAAATAACAATAATAATGATAGAGAATGACTACTCCTTATATGTCTGTAATGCATGGGAGTTTATTGGTGGGTAGGATGATGGGAAAAGCTGGAAACAGGCTTTCCGAAAATACAGTGAAACAGAGATGGGAAGTGCTGCTGTAACAAGGCCACTTGCAGCTAGTCATCCAGATCTACAAGAAGTCATAAAGTGAGCACAGAGCTACGTGCAAGACAGAGGGGGCCCCTTTTATTACAGCACTTTAGCAGGCCTGGAAAATCTGCGGCGGGTTAAAGAAGGCCATTTTTCTTGCCATTTGCTTCCTGAGGGGGAAAAAAAAAAATCAGCGTGCAGAGTTAATCTAAAGAGACATCCCCGGCACCCTTACAGAACCCGGGAACAATTACCCAAGTCTCGCGTTTGGCTAAACGAGCCCTCGCCGCCTATCCGGCTGAACAAAAATCGGCGTTGTCATCTCCGGAACGGACAGATTCCACAAACTGTCACTGATTCAGGCCCGGTAGGGCCGTCAGCGCCCAGCGATCTGCGTTTGTTTGACCATGCAAAAATATGGTACATTTGGGGGGGGGTGCTAGGCGGCTGGCGGTCGCAAGGCGGGACGGAGCGGACAGGCAGCGCGACGGCCGTCTCATTTCAGTCCGTACGCATCGCTCACGTCTTGATAGAGACGGTTTGAAGTCAGTAACAGACCCGGGTTCATTAATCTCCCACCGTCACGTCTGACAGGGCCCGCGGAAGCCTGTTTGCCAACCAGCCCAACTTATAAATCACACAACTTAACGCAGCGGGTTTCAGGAAGGGGGAAAGCAATAAAGGGGGGACGGGGTCCTGCACCAGCGACGGGGACACGTGCGCGTGAATTAATAAGGAGCCGAACACGTGTTCCGTTATTAGCGAAAAGCCCTTAGGTGGCATCGAGGGGCGCAGAGAGAGACGGGACTGTTACTGCGCAGTAATCGAGATTCCAAAATCAATATAGGTTTATGTTTCCTCTTCCTAAACATCGCACGTCTAAAATCCCCTCAATATTCTGCCCGGATACACGCCGCTCTTCGTCGCTTTCATAATTCTGTCGACACCGCAACGGTCTAAGCGATGCCACCTTTCGCTTTTCTTCTTCACATCGCATGAAAAGGGGGCTAATGCCATTAGCGAATTCACTTCAAGGGATTATGCGAAAATTAAAGCCTTGTAATCCCCACAGACCTCACACCACATCATATTTTGGATTTTCTATAGGATTAGTCGTTTTCTCCCTATTCTAGCTGCCGAGACGTGGCGCTTGTGTTTTCCCCTCGCAAATTTGCCTGGGAGGTTCTGCGGGAAGAGAATGCATTAGGCGTTAATGTCCAATACGCCACATCGACAAATGAGACCTGGAGATGTATGACGTGCACGTGGCATTACCTGACGTGCCAATGCTAGATTACTAATGTACGAGCGAGCAGGACATTTGCATTCATCGAGCGGCCGACGCCTTTCGTTTTTAGAGCACGCAGCCTTAAATGCCTGGAAGTGAAGAACCCGGCACCCCCATCCCACACACTCTGCCACATTTTGTCGCTCTAAGTTGCTGACTTGAGCTTTTTCTTTTGCTCAGCCCTGTCAATACTTCTTTCACAAGTGAGAAGGGTAATGGTAGCAAGGGATTGATTTTGTTTTGTTAGCGCCACAAAAAGCCTTTAAAAACTGGGGGAGGTGGGTGGGAAACAAAGCCTTGAACCTGACAGTTGGGGTTTGTCTACTGACATCTTGTTAGCGAGAGCCCGGCTGCGCCTGCTCCCTCACTTACAATCTGTCTGTCTCCAGGAGCCTTGTGCCACTTAAGACCACATGATTAGAAACCAGTTTCCAACCTCCGAATCTCACAATCATTATCATTAACCGATCTTCCTGACAAACACAAGGGCCGTTCCGTTTGCCAGGGACAACAACGCCGGCGATCGCACTATGTTTAATTTAAATTGTGTACGCACACAGACGTGTACACACACACACGCACGCACGCACACACACACACACACACACACACACACACACACACACACACACACACACACACACACACACACACACACACACACACACACACACACACACACACACACACACACACACACACACACACACACACACACACACACACACAGCCTGACCTAAACTCAACAGTATATAGGCATTTGTGTAAATAAATTATCCAAGGCGTACAAGGGCATCAACAACAATTATGTTAAGGTGATATGAGCTGGTTCGACAGAGTCATTCCATTTGAATGCTCCACCAAAGGATTTTCTACATTGCCACTCTTGTATAGTTACCATTCCGTGCCCTACAGATACATGTGTGTACTTTTTTTGACGTAAACATTTCACAGCTGGGTTTGCTGGCAGTGAGAATGTTGGTATAGCAGATCCAGGGAGACAGACCGGCACACCTAACGCCACAGATGATAAAAAAATAGAATAAACATTAAAACTCAAACTTTTCCCCTCAGCAACATGCAGGCCCTGTTCTTAATCATTGCCGTTATCCGCCTTACCTAACAGTGTACCTTAACAACTGCACACGTGAAAGAACAAATGGGCCTTAAAAATGAAGTGCGGCACTTGCCAATCCGTTTTGTCTTTTCCAAGTAACATTTTTTGGGGTTTGGAAGGGGGTGTAAAATTGGTGGCGTAGACATAAACGCTCATCCCACACTGCACATTTAGGTCCAGCTGGAAAAGGCGGCGGTACAGGAACACGCCAATTAGACAGATGCATGGGGTGTGCGCACTGAACCATTGGTAATCAAACGGTCATCAAAAGCACTGCTCAGACATTGTTTAATCAATGAAAAACATGGGCAAACGCTGATTACTGTGGAGAAAATTAACGCGGCTCAGCCTCTTGGGCGAGGATTCTCCTGGGAGAACGTGAGCTTTGGCAATGGACCGCCATTGTAAGACCGGACCGCTGAGTGTATTATCCGGCGTGCCGCTGACGGGTGGGCGCGCGGTGAGCCCGAGCGGAGAACATGACTCTGCACTGATGCCGGGGATCAGAGAGGAGGCGGGCCCTGCGGCGGGCGGGGGGGGGGGGGGGGGGGAGGGGACTCTGGGCACGGTCCCCGGGCTCACGCGGTCGCCGCGTGACCGCCGAGTCCCTGGCGCAAGGTGACAGCTCCGAGCTCTCCGGCCGACGCGGACCCCGTTCGGCCGCTCCGCTAACGACCCGGCTCCCGGGGTCCGCGGTCAGGCCCGGGAAATGAAAAAGATGGCATGAGCGAAATGTCCGCGGGGGGACTGTATTTGCCAGTGCCCTTGAAGTCATCGCAGTGAGTCATTTTTAAGACTAAAGCAAAAATCACAGCCGGCTTTCGCTTTTTTTCTCTCACTCTCTCTCTCTTTCTCTCACTCTCTCTCTCCTTGGCAGCAAGGGCCAGATCCTGTAATTGCAGTGAACTTGGTCTGCGTTCCAAAACCTTTTCTCCCCGTTTCTGTTGAACATGACCGAAGACTGGGCACAGTTTAGCTCCAGCACTTAATGCTGCTCTTGGGAGGAGGGCTAATGCACCGCTAATCACTGATGGCTGCTGGATGGGTGAGCCATTCAGCGTGAGCTCCTGGTAGGGTTGAGCGGTGGGCGTATCCCACGGGCTGCCCTTGACACCCAGTCCCCTAACCTCTCTCCCAATTTACAGGGGACACTGCCACTGGATCCAAACCAGCTGGAGGAATTATATATAGAGCCACGCATTCTGAGCTGCTGTCCAGAGCAGACCCAAATTTCCTACGGCCCCACAGGAGGGAAAAAATTTTACCATACTACCCAGCACACTTAGATATCTGTACACAGATCCATGCAGGGTTATTACATACAGTGCATACTACAGAATATACTGCAGTCCATTACTCATGTTCACACACCATCAACCAGATGCTTAACCATGAGGCAGCTTAACCATAAACTATGTTTGATAAGCCGATTCTTACCTAAAATAGTTTTTCTTTAATGTCCAGAATAATTACTTTCTTTCAGGGACCGAATTGTCTGCAGATATTGTCGCTTTCAAGGCACGCTTCGGATCACCAGGCTCAATTTGATATATGAAAGTATACCAAATTATTTTAGTGGTATGGAACATGCGATGGTCTCTAGCTTTTTATTATTATTAATACTATTCCTTTGTGAAGTGTCTGAAAATATGATTCCCTGGACATAGCTTTCATCTTTTGAAAATGTGTAGCATGTTGGGAACAGATAGATTAATTCTCCAGGAATGGTTGAAGTCTTAGTGTTATTACCCCATGATCCATTACTCTGAAATTTCCTCCTTTGTTTTTCATGTCCACAGGGGCCAGTGTTTCAGTTGAGCACACATGATAGGTGAACTTAAAAACCTTTCCTCCTATTTTATTTTAGATAAAACTGTGCTACCTTAAGCCTCCAGTCAGGGTACGTTTATTTACACTGCAAATTTCCCTCCTCTTGTGTTGGCACCATAAACAAAATAATCATCACCAGGGTCTAAATTAAACTGTATAAAATCAAGTTTTAATGCATTCTAAGACATTCGTTGCAAATCAAATGTTATGACTTCAATATAGAGCACCAATAAATGTGGATTTCATTTCCAGTCTGAAATTTGGAATCGATAAGTGAGTCTTAAGATAGCTTTAAGATTAAATAACAAAAAGAAAGAAAAAACTAACCCCCTGGATTAATTTAACATTTGTCCATAACTTTGATTTTGAATTAAATGTGCGTGGTATGTTTTCCAATACAGACAATGTTTTGAATTTTGAACCAATGCTGATGACTCTGTAAATGTATTTGGAAAAAAAGGGAAATTTTCACTTAATCGTGAGTCAAAGTTAAGGACGAATGTTGATTGAATCCAGGGGGTGAACGGTCATGACTCATCATTACAATTCTGAAAATGAATATCGCTTCCAGTGTCAAAGAAAAGCATACTTTAAAAATGGCTAATGAGAGCACAATTGCTCTGTTATCGCACACTCTGATTGAGAAACACCAGCACACAAGCAAATAAATAAAAACAAATTCAATAAATTTAAAGTAAAGCCTCTCATCTGATCATCTCTGTCCTTTGGAAATGAACTGAGAGTAGCGCATTAACACACTGCAATTAGAACACAGATGTGTCCTAAATTATTATGGATCTGAAATTCAAATTGCAATCAACAAAATAATGGATTGCGGTCACCAACTCCATACTACATTAATTCTGATTGGAACAATCTCAAATTCACATCCACAGCACAACTCACTAACTCTCACAGAGAAAGTCTTTCAGTGATGTAAGAAATATTCCTTCACTTCACTTTATTTAGGAGAATTATGATGCGCAAACATAATTAAAATGATACATTTTTTTTTTACCAAACAGGTATGCTTCTTTCATTTTCTCTGTATATAATTACAGAGAGAGGGTGGAACCTTCAGTTTGCTGGCTGTTACCAATCAGATTCTGGATGTAACCTCGAAAATTCATGCATAATAGAAAAATGTTATTTGTTCAAGACTAGCTGAGGAAAAAAAAAAAAACCCTGAACAACAATTGGCTGCTAACTTTTATGTATACCTTGCAATTTGAAACTTTACCTAATCTGGGAAGCTCTTGTTTTAATAAAGTATAGCAAAGTCCTGTGTCAGCCTACTGCTCTACACTAACTTTGCTACATTCATGACACCATTTCCTGTGTATTCAAATAAACATCACTAAACATCCCAAGTTCAAAATCATTTTCTTTCCGTTCAACTCACCCTCAAGAAAATGACAACAACCGTAAACCCCCATACCGACCGCGAGAGCTTTGGTTTTTCAAACCCAAACACACGTGTGCACGCATGCACACACCGGCACACACGCAACCGCAAGAAAACACACGCGCGCGCAGACGAACACGCACTCCAACCCTCCAGAGGTGCACATCTACAATGCTAAGCAGCAGGCCTGCTCAGCCGAGCTTTCGTTAGTTTCGCTTTTGTACCCTGCTTACTATTCCCCCCCTCCTCTCCCCAGACCGTCACTAACGCTCGTACCGTACTGGCGAAGGGGGGGGGATGAATTATTTATAGAGGCCTGTCTTTCAGCATTAAACCATGCAGGCTGAAAGCCTCACATTGTACCACGTAAACAGAGAGGGAGGTGGCAGCTCAGGGGTGCAGAAAGAGAGCGGGGCGAGAGCGAAAGGGGGAGGGAGTGTGGGGAAAGGCGGGGGGAGGGAGTGTGGGGCAGGGCGGGGAGGTGTGTAGGATGGCGCTGAAGGGTGAAAATGGATGCTGGGTGGATGTGTTTGGGGGAGTTATTTGGAAAGGAGAAAGATCTAATGCGGGCACCCATTCTTTTTTGGAACAATTTCCATTATTAGTTTGCCCCCCCCCCCAACCAACCTGTCTCATATTCTTAAAAAAAAACAAAAAAAAAAACATAATAAAATAATAAGAAATGTTTGTAAGCATCTCTCCCTACTGCACCGCTTCACCTGGGGTGTGTTGCATAGTCTTCCCTGAATTTCCAAACACTTCCAAACTGCTGAACGTTTTTTTTTTAAAGTACACAAATTCTGATACAACTTTGACACTTCGAAATTTGAGTTCGATAAGGTGTATGAACCGCGCAGAATCAGAGTCAGACATTGGAAGGACAGCGTAGAGATTCTCAAGCCTTTTATCCTCAGTTCTTCTGAAAATCGCGCCTGTATTCAATCGTGCAGTTTTCCATTCATTCCTTACTACTCTCAAGAAGAATTATGATTTTAATATTAAAGTATTAAGTATTGATTTTGCATTTACAGTACCAGGCTTGACAGTAAAATACATAGCCTTATGCGCAAGTTATTCACACTGGCACCGGAACATCAAACTTTATTTTTTTGTATTTATTTGTAGGGGACAAAAAAAATAAAGCATTGATATATTGTAAAAAAAGTGTCCAATGTAGTCTACACAGCCAATGATAACTTCAAACACTCCCCAGAGTTAAAAGATTATTTTTCAATTTCAATTAGCAATTTTCTTGAACAGATGTGACAATTTCTTTACTCTTTTGTCTTAGTTTCATTATAAAAACTAATCAAGTCTACAATAAGCAAGCAATATGCAATATGCAAGCTTTTACTGTACAAATGTAGAAAAAGGCAACCAATTATTGTATGCACCTCAAATGTTTAAAGTGTCTTTGAAACTATATCTACATGAATAAAAAATGTGGGATAAAAATTCCCCATTTTAAAGTATGAAAGATAAAATACAAAAAAAGTAATACTGCGATTCAGTGTGATGTAGTGGGGGGGGATTCGAATCCCCAGCTTAGTCTGAAAATGACCGCCACAGGCCCCCACTCAATGGAAAATACCCTTTTCAGGGGAAAAAAGAAACAAGAAAAGAGACAAATACAGAATAAACTAAAAGCATTCTGGGAATGTAGGCTTGAGAAAGCAGCCCATTAGGCAAACTCAGACAGAGCCGGGCCACCACTGAGACTGGCCACTGTGGAGAGAGACTGCCACTGTTTGTGTGTCTGTGTGTGTGTGTGAGTGTGCGTGTAAGTGTGAGAGAGAGAAAGCGAGCATGTGTGTGTTCGGCGTGAATGTGTGTGTCCATCCCTTTGTATATGTAGAAATATATGTGTGTGTTCATGTGTGCAATTGCGAGCATGTTTGTGTATGCACGTGACTGCTAGTAAATCTATATGCCTGTTGAGGAACACTGTGTGTGTATGAGGATATGATTGCATGCGTGTGTGTGTAAATGTATTTACGGCACGTTAATGTGTGTGTGTGTACGCGTGTGTGTGGAGGGCGTGTTCGCGTGTCCATGTGTGTGTGTGTGTGGTGTGCGCATGTTTGCGTGTCCATGTGTGTGTGTGTGGTGTGCGCATGTTTGCGTGTCCATGTGTGTGTGTGTGGTGTGCGCATGTTTGCGTGTGCATGTGTGTGTGTGTGGTGTGCGCATGTTTGCGTGTGCATGTGTGTGTGTGTGTGGTGTGCGCATGTTTGCGTGTGCATGTGTGTGTGTGTAAGAAGGTGCTGTGAGACTGTTTGTACACAAGAGGTAAGGTGACAGACAGGGGGCCTGCTTATGTATGCATTGAATAAAGACTATTTCCCCTGGCCAGCAGGTCCACCGTCACTGCCTCCCATCTCACACACTGGGTGGAATAAGAAGGCTGGAAGAGGGAGGGGGGGGAGGGGGGGGCAACAACAAAAACAGCCACAGGGAGAACGTCATTCAAAGTTTAAAATGCTGGAGAAGGAGGCTCTGATGGAGAGGCGGAGTGCAGCCATGACTCAGAGTTCCCCAGATGCTCCTGTCCCTCTCTAGGAGAAAACGCTTTTCGCCACAGCTTGAGTCCTTCTTCCCTCTCGCCTGTGAACTGAGTGGGCGCAGTCCCTGCAAAGACGAGCACGTTTGCAGCGAGGGACCCATCTCTCAGCTTAAAGGACACGCCCTCATCGCACAATTAGCGCGAAAAAAACACCTCACTTCGGTTTCCTATCTCGAGGTCCTGTGAAGACGACAAGAGAGTATATATAGACCTTCATAAGAAATTTACTAAAGAGCTCTCCCGCACCTTGCCCTGTAATGCCGCGCGATCCACACCTAAAAATACCAGCCTTCTGCCTGACCAGTTCTGATGAAGAGAGACGCCGAGACAAATGCGGCAAGAGCGCTGGTTTGGCGTGACCGCGGGCCGTGGCGCGCCGCGCGGGCCGGGGGCCCGCGGAAAACCGCGTACAGCCACTCAGACCCCGCTAGAAAAGAAGCCCGATGCAATTTTCTCCTGCGAGAGCTTTTAGCCGCTGAGCAAATCCATCTCTTTCAGGATCCAATCTCCTGTCCCCCCGCGCTCCCCTTCTGCCTGCCAAGGAAGAGGTAGCCTACAGTGCTTATGCGCGGGGAATAACACCGGAGCATGTAAATCACCCTCTCTGCTCATGCCCAACAAGGTTGAGCTCGCGAGCGCTACCGTTTATATGTCAATATCACCTCCCGTGCTCCATCTCCGCGGTTCGACCTCCGCGCGGTCGCGCCGAATGCACCTCGCCGGTGTGTGCCCCCCCCCCCCCCCCCCTTCAACCGCAGACCACCAGAACTGTGTTTTTTGGTCTCTGGCTGTGGTCTGAGCCCTCTCAGGGAACTCTCATGTTACATGTCTCTGAGAAATTCCACTCCACCTGGGTGTGACTTGAGAGACGATGCCACTCTCACTGAAGTGTTCCTTTCTCCTTCCTGTTCCCTTCACCTGTGCGTGTGTGTGTGTGTGTGTGTGTGTGTGTGTGTGTGTGTGTGTGTGTGTGTGCGTGCGTGCGTGTGTGTGTGTGTGTGTGGGGGGGTGGTCGTGCCTGTGTAGAGGCTTCCTGTGAGAAGACACACGCTGAAGTCTCTCGTCGCTGCGCACTCCTAGGGGAGACAGTGCTGAGGAGGGAGGTATACAGCGGAGGCTGTTGAGAGAACGCAGGAAGACCTGCTTTAACCAATTATGTATCTGACAGGTGATGCCACGCGCTTACCTTTGAGTTTGATATGTTTTAGCTAATGTGTGTCACAGCATTAACTACACTGAGGCACGCACACACAAAGAAAAACACACACACACACACACACACACGCGCACATATACGCACAGCAGGGTGAATTAATTCAGCTGCAGGACTGCTACAGGACATGTGACTGCAGTGCATATCTTTCAAATTAAAGGCACGGGAACAGCCGTGATAGAACAAAAGAACAGGCCCAAAGGCTCGGCTGTCTGATGCAAGGAAAACGTGCAGATTGTTAAAGCACCGCTTTAATACTTTGGGGACTTAAGTATGCATTAATGGCAGCCCCTATATGAAGGTTTTATTCATCCTAAGTGCCAAAACGCAGGGTCCAAAAATGGTTAGCGTCATATGATATCGCTGGCATGTACCCGCGATCATTTTCTTTTTGAACGATCTCATCGTGCCTTAATCCTGACTGGATAAAAAAAACTGGATCAAAGAGTAACAGCTGGAAGGGGCATCACTCTGAGCTGCTTTTGGAAGCATGGGGGAACGCACCGCTGAAATTGGTTCGCATAGAATGCCGTCCAAATCAGTAGCCTCACGTCAAACTGTGGAGGGATGGCACATATGGACTTGAACCCGCAAATAAATCGCAAGCGAAATTGCCCTCCAGTGGACTAACTTTGCAGATGGAGACTAAATGCAAAGTGGGTTATTTTCCTCGAGTAAAGCACCTCTTGCCCTGCTAAGGACAAGGCCGGAGAAAACAAGGAGTCACCAGAGCTGGAGGCCACAGGAAAAGGCTTCGGCTGTCTTCGGCAAACCTTTTTCTCGTTCCGCCCCCAAGCTCACCGCCACAGCAGCCGCGGGGAAATCGCCATGGCAACAACCACCTGGGAGCACTTGTTAACACGAAGTCGGAGAGAGGAGGAGAGGAGGGGAGAGAGGGGTAGCTCTAAAGGGAATGGATACAGTCTGTGTCTGCGCTCTCCACAGGTTTGGGAGGAAGAGGAAAATGACCGAGAAAGGGGCACAATGCAAAGACTAATTCACATTTTAAAACGGAGGAAGCTTTGTAGGAGGCGGCTAATCCTGTGTGCACCTGTGGTGAAAGGAGACTGAAAATGTCCCACGGGTTAAGATCAAACTAGGTCTAAAACACGGCTCCTAACACATAAGATAAATAGGCTGGGGTAGTTAAATAATTTTCGACGATATACTCTTCTTGCTTAGATAGCAAGAAACCATTTAAAATGAGACAAAAACAGTCTGGCATCACACACCTAGCTACCCCCACCCCCTGGCCACCCTCATCTCCCCATATCTGTTCATTTGTGGAGTAGGGAAAAGGCATATGGTAGAGGGAGCGAATCTCAAATGGCCATTCAGCCAGCCCATTACCTTCAATATTAATTATGAGAAATGAACAAGGTGTGTCTCAGGGGTGAGCGTGTGGGGTTCGGCGGCTGCGCAGTCCTCTGAGGCCCGAGAGCAAGAAGCCGGCCGCAACCGGAGAGAAACGCCATGGAAACTGACAGCCCGAGTGACGGCGCTGAGAGACACAGGGCTGTAGCGTGGCGGTGGGTGTGTGTGTGTGTGTGGGAGGGGGGGGGGGGTCTTTTAGCTGATTCCTTTATTTATTTAAATACCACTTCACAGCTTGCCACTAACAAGGCTGACAGGACAGGCAGCTACCTTTGAGGCGTGCTCCGTCGTTCCGCGTTTTCCGTTAGACCGCAGACGAGCCACAGGTGTTGAAAAACGCACCAGGTTACAGTGATCCTTTCTGGGTACCGTCCCAATTCACGGCTTAAAGGCAAGAAGAGCGGGTTTCACTTGGCGGGACACCGCCGCACAAAACCTCACGGACTCAGTCTTACTCACCCGTCCTGATTTTACGGCCGCTGGCTTCGGAGCGAAGCTGACAGAACAAGGTGTCTTTATACTCGGCAATGTTGTCCTCCTGCCTGCATCGTCTCCACCATTGATATTCTCTTCAGAGAGATTAGTGTTAATTTATCAGGCACGGGTAAAAAAAAATAAATAAATAAAAAGTGAGGGAAGGCTGGTGGGACAGCAAGCCGCGCAGCAAACTGTCACTTTAAGGGCCCGTACAGGCCGAGTCCGGCGGGGCCTGTTGCTGCGGCCGCTGGTCCTCTCTCTCAATTAATTATTTGTGGCTGTGTGGAGCAGCTCGCAGCCAAATCACACAGACGGGAGCGTGAGCACCAGCGGTCCAGAAAAACCGAAGCCCTGTGCACATACTGAGAGGAGAGGACACATGCTTCTTCCCCTTCGCGCTGTAATGCGCAGGTTTGGGCGGGGCGGGGCAGGGTGAGGGAGAGCAGCGGAAAACAAAATATAAAGATAGCGACGAGTAGGTCGGTTGACCCGTGGTTGGTGCGTTATAGTCCTCGGCCCCGCATGAAAACAGAACCCGGGCCGGTTGGCCCTTCGAAGACTCTAAAGTTCTGAGCCCGTGGCAACGCGGTCGGTCCATCAGCTCTGAGACAAAGCAAACGGTGATGGGTCAGGTCCCAGCAGTACAGAGTCAGCGGCGCCGGTTACCTCCTGTGACCCGGTCCTCAAAACGCTTCACCTTCACAATTACGGAGAGAGAAGCTATTGCTTCGTTCAGTACACCGGGGTAGCGGTCAGGCCAGCATGCTGACACACACACACACACACACACCACCTCACATGCATTCAAGGCACTGAGGTGTCAAATCTCTCGACACGAAGCATTCCAATATTTAAATTGGGAAGTTCCATTGTTCTGCATCCTGGCCAACTGCCATCCATTTCATTCCTATAAAAGGTCCATAAGGATATATGCATGATTATAAGGTTGTCGATGAAGGCTATTCTTTTGTTTCCAGTTTTGCAACTGAATGTATAAGTACAGCAGCAATTTTGAAAGTAAGTTCATTTTAATTGTATTTAGAACTTTTGAACCACAAAGCACAACTGACACTGAAAAATAGAGTTGAAAGGGGCATAAATGTGAAAAATGTCACCGGACTGCATATGCGACACACCTTTTCTCATGCTAGCACAACACCACCATGAAATTAAATAATGCATCCTACTGCATAATTAATGAATTCAACCATGTAATATTAAGCGCACACTACAACGTGTTTTTACTAAGCTCAGTTGTTCTAAGAGAATGCTACGGAACTGCAGGGTTTAAATGTTTCTGTTACACTTTACAAACTGAAGTGAGACAAGTATCATTATCAAAGGTCCATTAAGATAATAAACATATTAAAGTGAATTAAATATGCTTTTATGACTAAAGCATTTGTCATTTAGCAGCTAGAATGTTTCTCTTCATTTCTTCCCTAAGCTGAGTAAGTAACATAACACAAGTGCAAAGCATCACACGGTTCAGCAGAGATCCCATTGACCCATCTAGTCATAATGGCGAGCTGGCCTCTCTGTAGCACTTGATTTTAATGTTCCTGGCTACATCAGGAACAGCCCCTTTTAAAAGGCAAGCCATTCGTAATAAAGCAAGGTCCAGAGATCATGTTTATGTTATACTCCGCGATATTACAGCCTACATTGTAGGCATAAAAAAAACTTCTCCGCCATCCATCATTCCCATTAAAGCAATTACCCCTGGAATGCGTAGACCAGGTTCGTCTGCACTAAAACCAAAGATTATCAAAGGCGTATGTGCGCCGAAAAGTACATTTCTAATAAACCTTTTACGCGTTTGCTAACAAAGCAACGTGAATGGTTTCAGGGATGATGAAAATTAAAATAAATAAATAAAACGTCCTGGATGTCAGGTGCCAAATAGAACAATTTTGGATAGAAGAGCCTTGCTGTGCCTCAGGGAGGGCCAACGCTTTTCAGTGAACAAAACCAACACAAAACTTGGTGAATCTATTCAATTTCATATTTGACCTCCTTTTCTAATATGTTTAAATAGACATTTTCCTCTGATTCCATTGCAGGCGATGAAAAGAATGACCTGCCGTTTGCTCAAGACTAGCTAAGGGGTTGCTTAAATGTTGGACTAGCTGTAAGCAAACGTGTTTCAAAGCCGCCATAACTGACCCCTGCATTCGTAGGTCGGCACATACTTCTGGCTTTCACATCTTATCCCGGGTTTGGATTTTACTTTAACCAGATCCTCAATCTCATTGCAGTGAACCCTCTGTTGGATCAACTGAAGCACCAGACACCTGGGTTGAATTAAAACACGGCTTGGAAATTCAGGCCAGAGGTTTCCCCTCGCCCTACCTTTAAATGAACAGATAAGACCTCAATCCCTTTTCCGGCCCCCCCCCACCCCCAGTATTTCTTTGTACTTCTGCCAAGCCTGCTTTCCCTCGCAAACGTGCACGGTGCCCACTCCAGTCCTTTAATTAAATGAAATAGAAAGCTTTTTAAACTTTGCCGCATGTTCAATTGTTGGTGCTCCACCAGTCCGGTGAGCGATCGACCCGCGAATGACAATGAGGGCTTCCTCGCGCCAGCAATACGCTATCTGCTTCCGGCCTTTATCCCAAATCCTGAACCACTTTCTTCATGAATTTACATATAAGAGCAGAAAGGATTTCAATCTGTGGAGTAATCTCATGCAAGTATCTGTGTACTATCTGTTCACTATTACGCCAATTTAATAAGAGGCTGCAGATCTGTATTCATCTTAATGATAATTTGAATGAATTGAATCAAAAGGAAGATTATATTACAGTGCACGATCTTTCTGGCAGCGCGGCCCTTCGTATATTTAGCTAGTCAAACACCGTTTATGTGCCTTGTCAAGTTCTTCACATGTTGACTTCCCTAATGTTGTGCAGAACAAAAAAAACAAGCGATAAACATATCTGCAGGAAGCTGAATGTTAACTGGAATTAAAATCACTCCCTCGACCATTCCTAAATCAGGGGAATAGAAACCACACTTGATTTTAGTTGCTAGTTTTGTTTCATGTGGAATAAATAGAATGCAATGGTAAAACTACATGTACGTCTCAGCGTTATATCAAAAGCAAACTTGCGGCTTCTTCTCACTAAGCTTTCCCAGGTAGAGGATGGCTACAGCAAAGCAGAAAAGGTCTAAAAGCTAAGTCAACCTTTCCAAAAGAAAAGCACATTAACATGCCTACTTAAATATGCGGATCAGCAACAAAAACAAATCAGAGGTTATGTTTATTTAGCACTTTTGACCAAACTGAACTTTCACTTCATTGTAAATTGTTCATAGGTTTTTTCCCCCCCAACAGCATTTGGCTTTACCAGCATGTGGCTGTTGGCTGGTATTAACACCCTGGTATCAAGAGCAGTAACATTTCCCTGATAGAGGACTGTCACTGGGAATGAAATGGGAATGATAATGCATTTCCCTGATAGAGGACTGTCACTGGGAATGAAATGGGAATGATATTGCATTTCCCTGATAGAGGACTGTCACTGGGAGTGAAATGGGAATGATAATGCATTTCCCTGATAGAGGACTGTCACTGGGAGTGAAATGGGAATGATAATGCATTTCCCTGATAGAGGACTGTCACGGGGAGTGAAATGGGAATGATAATACATTTCCCTGATAGAGGACTGTCACTGGGAGTGAAATGGGAATGATAATGCTAATATTGAGATTATTCCTAAAAAAAGCCTGGATAGCAGAAAATGTTCTGTATCTAAAAACATAGTGTGTCATCGTGTGTGTTTCGCAAAAGAACGCTCCTAAACCAGACTGGCTCTCATTGGTACTGCTCGAATAAATCCAACAAGAAAAAAAAAAAAGACTGCATCCGAACTGCATAACTGCATCAAAAGCTAAGTCTGATTCAGGTTAGATTCTGGTTCAACATATTTACTTTTATTTATCTGTTTGCTTTTGCCTATCAGATGGCCTTATACAATGCAACTTACATAGTTCACACCTTTTCGTTCTTTGCATGCTATCTCTTCATACACCTGGAAGTACATTCGAGGGCACAACACAACATTCTCCAGCTGGGATTTGAACCCACAACCTACTTCTTACACTTCTGGCTTTATTAGATTTGGATTAACAATATCAAAGAATGCCTTGGGAAGTTGGACAGAAACAAGATAAATTGATTCTGAACAGAAAGTTTTGATATTGGCCAAAAATGAATCAACCTCAATATACTTTCCAGTACATGTGTGTCAGTTATTGAGCATTCAACTCAACACAATTCACAAAAAAATATGTTTTATTCACATTAATCTGTTCTGACCATGTCTTGTGCCGCATTAATCTTCTACTGAAGTATTTTAGTTACTGGAAAGGAAATAAGGAAAATACACCCAATGGAGAAAAACTGAAACTACTAAAAACTTGCACCTCTGCTGTGTAAATGCTTAGCTAACTAGCAACACCTGCTACAACAGTGCCATGTAAATGGGGTTTTTTCACGTTCTGGGGTAATAGTTTGCATGAAAAGTGGCATTATCCTTTGAGAATGTAAACAAGCACATTTGTCTCACCACCTGGCTGAAGAACTGCAACAGACGAGCTCTGATGAGTGCTTTATAAACTTCATTTGCGTTATTATAGATTTCAAAAGTCGCTATGTCAAGACAGAAAACTCCATGTTTTGCATAAAGTGCCCAAGATGGAAACTGCATTTCGATTGGTGCCCTAATTGCACCTTTGTAAAAGCAGACGTTTACTTTAAAATAACCACAAGGCAGTTAAATAACGAAAATGTGTTTCGGTAGATCGTTTGGTAGGTCATATGCAAGCAGAAGCTGTTAAGGCAAAAATGTGCGAGCACTGCATAAAATTAAATGGCAGAAAACATAAGCGCATTTTTCAGGAAAAATATTCAAGGCCAAGTATATTTGATGTTCTGTGTAATCACTTAAACTAAGAAACTTCAAGAGTGACAAACTTTTCATAGGCTTTCAACATCGATATGTTTCTACTTATTTAATAATTAACTATTTGTTTACAGCATCTTTACTAATGGCACTTTTATGTTTTAAATGTTATATCTTACCATTGTACTCACTTTTCATCATCACACATTTGAAATGGATCCTTTTGCAAAACAGTAGCCTAGTTATAAAATAGTGGCATCATTACATTTTCTGTGTCGAGTTACAAAAAGTATTATCAACGCATCAATACATTGTATTTTTACTTTATATCTACAAATAGAATAGGTAATCAACAAACCAAATGAAAAAAACTTTGAACAACATGGACAGGAGTTGCGAGCATACAGAAATTACTTTCTAAAATGAATGTTAGTCAAAATTTGAAAGAGGTGGTAAGACACTGCTAAAGTCGCCTATCCATTCTGTTTACATTGGAAATATTATATATTATAATATATCAACCTTTATTTCTTCCACACTGTTTGCCTTTGGTAAGATTGTCCTCACCAACATTTTTCACAAATAATAATTAATCCTGTAAATCTTTATTTATTTATAGGGTGCCAGTTTTGATGACTTGCCATTTCTGCTTGACTTGAAAAGAGATTCTGTTTTAATTATATTGATATTCATGATGTCAGAAAAGGATTGCAAAGGTCGAACATACCAATTTTGTACGCTACGCTAAAGCCAGAGCTATATTTTAGACACTTGGCACATCCAAATTTAATTTAGAAAATTGGGTTTGATAATAATAAGCATATTCAAGACTTGTTAATCCAGCAGTTGAGTGTGCCATGATTATTTATTTCTCTCTTTGATCTCCAAAACAACACAAGGTATACTTCAATGTGGTCAGCACGCCAATATTTCCCTCGTGTAAACCTCCTTAGTCATTATAATCCCGAACCGTGGGCATATTATTACACAGCAGAGCCGATCGTCTTTGCAATTGTACACTGTCCACAGAAAGATTTGGTGAATATCAATGTCAACCAACCCAAGCAACAAAGAGCCAGAGCACAAAGAGAAACATAATCACCAGAGAGGCTGAATGTGGCGCTAATAAGCTAAACAGAAATGGACACAGTGCAAATACTCGGCCAGACTCCTTTCCCAAACTACACCCGTCCCACCTTCCTGACTTTCCCAGACTCCCCCTTCACTGCGATCCTTTCCTTCCCTCCTTTTCCATTGCTGACAAGGATAGCCGCTTTTATTTATTTATTTTTTTTCCACAAACCCTCCCTTCGCCTTTTCATTTCCACTCCAAGCGTCTTAGCCAGCGGACCATTTCCATAATCTCCATTAACCACTTCAAATGGGCCCTTTAAGAGTGCTCCAATTTGCATAATCCCATTAACTCTCCAGTTATTGCGCTGCCTTTACTACAATCCTCTGCCCGGCGTACGGAAAAAAGAAAAGAGAAAAAGAACTCGGTAGGTTTTGAGCCACTGTAAAAAAAGCAATGGCAACAGTGGAGAGAAGAATTTCTTTTGTATGAATTAATCTTATAAATGCAGAAATGCAACTGGACATTTATTACTTTGACGAGCAAAAAATACTATTTGTGAATTTTTTTCTGGATGCGTTTCAAAATAGTCAGCTCTCTATATAAATATGGCCTTCTTTTGGACTAAATGTTGTATATTGCTGCAGTTTCCCCCCCCCCTCTAAAGAATTCTCATTAGGAATAAAAATTAAAAATGCATTACTCTCTGTGGGGCGAATCTTACATCCTGATCAGAACAACAACAAAAAAAAGAAGAAATAAGGAAAGAAAGAATAATGAAGTGAAGGCACAGAGGGTACTATCTTATCTCTCTCACAGACAGTCTGATTTATTTTAACAATGACTCGCTTTAGTTAAATATTTATGTCCAAATTGAGGCTTGGTTTCCTTACCGTATCAGCACCCACACATATCCTATCTAAAATAATTATTTTGTCCAACAGGGATTTTCATTAGATATTCGCTATGATCTTACAAGTCACACTATACTGCTGTGCAGAGTATTTGTTACTGGGTTGAGGCGCAGCAGGATTCCCAGTAAAACAGAAAAGAAATTAAGCAACCCGCCAGACCAAGCAATCAATGAGAAATTAATTTATGTGGGAGATATTTAAATATTGTTTCTCAAAGGAGGATTACCCAATTAAAGTGTTCCAGAAGAAGACATTTGAGAAGAGGATCTGAGAAGTAAGCAAGCAAGAGCTGAGTCACACTACAACCCAATCATACCAAACCCCACCAGCAACAATGACATCTGTCAGATAACTCAATGAACAAGGGATCATATCTAACACATTATAAAGAATTTAATTTCCTAGAGTTTAAAACAAGAACGTGATGTCCAAATATATCTTTTTAAAGCCACACCTACAGCGGTAGAACTGGGTAAATTGACTGTAAATTGTGTTTCTATTTCTTTGTATTACTGTAGAACCTCAAAGACAGGAAACTCAGAGACTGGTCTCAACCTTGTAATAGCATATGCAACTACCCCTTATTAATATTAAATCAAATATTTTTTCATGGATGCAGAAAGATAAGCTTTAATGGTAAGGATTCACACTTTAATTTAAAAAACTGGACAAAGGGGCATGTCTTCATACTATTGCTAAAGAATAAAATGCAGGATATGAACAGTGTTTGATGTAAAGAAGGACTAGACCAAAACCAAACAAGAAAAAGGGCCATGGATATATTTGAAGAGCACTGGTTTCATTATTCTTTATTAAGCTAATGTAAACAGGTTAATAGCTACAAAATGAGAGTAGTCTGTGTAAGAAATAAAGCTACTGCCAATTCCAATTAAATAAAGGATTCACGTTCTTAAAATTGGTGTGTTTTAACATCACTTTCAAAGTACTAGACTTGTCATAGCTCTGAATACCCTTCATTCCGAATGTGTTTATAACAACACTTAACAGCGGTATGTTATTCACAGCTGACAGCAAAAAAAAGAATTTAGGAGAAAAATAGTACAAAAAACATGAGACAAGGACTGCTGAACACTAAACCACTGGACATGATGACAGTCAGTATTCAATAGTTATTTTCCTCTCTGTCAAGTTTTAACTCGAAAGTTATGCGAAAATGGTTTCTGGAGTGAACTGTGTGTGTTACAATATGCAGTATGCCAAATTCTGTGGCATCTTTAATCATACCATTTATATAATTTTCTATATTGCAATTAAGATAGAGATATGACTACGGTAGCGCTCAAATAATAACTAGCTAAGCACTTGCCCTTGTGCTAAGTGTTGTAATAAAAGTTTCTTTTCGCAAAATTGTTTTGGCCTCTGCAACAAAGAGATCGCACTCCAGCATTAAAAAGAGGTAATTGATAGCATTCATTTTTAATGAAAGAATTGGACTTGAAATAATGAAGTTTGCACCAAAACCACCGAAACCTCAGCCAACACAAACGGGGCCTCGAGATAGAAAGCATTTGGAGCAATGTAAAACACACATGTAGTGATTGGGGGGGGGGGGGTGGATTACGACCTACACTCGTGCCAGCGAAAAAGAGTCGTTCTGCGAAGGCTGTGATATATGAGAAGGCCTCTCTGCCGCCTGCATGTGGATACGACGGGATGAAGGGTATCACGAGATGGATATTGCAAAGGAACAGGAGATAGAATGCAGTGTGAGGCGGTTCAGGGCTGCTACGCCGAAAAGTGCCCGAGTTTCTCTTTTTTTAATTTTTTTTTTTTTTTACTGTTTGGCTCCAGCGCCGATCAATAAGCAATCTGTTAAGGTTTTATTCTGTGAAAATGTTCCTAATAAAGACTCCCTGCGGGCGCCAGTGTGAGCAGCAGAGAAACACAAGGAACGACGGGCCGATGCCCGAGTGACTGCTACCTGTGTAATGCACGGTGAGGAATTTTGTCCCGGCTTCAGGTTACAGAAATGGGAATTCACGCAGCCCCGGCTCATGACTGATTTCTGGCTGGGCCTGAAAGCAGTGGCGGTGGTGAGTTCAAGGCATTAGGGTCACGTTACTTCCCCACGTTTTTTCCCCTTTCTTTCCCCCAACTGCGTGATGGATGTTTTCATGTTTGGATGATACACTGTACAATACACATGTGTTTACTACAATCGATACTCATCAATCACTTAAATGTGGTAGAGGAGCTCAAGGTAATGGACTTGAAGTGCGGGGGTTAGAGTGACCGATGCTGGGGGAAAAAAATTAGACTTTAAATTCTGTTTCATCACTTAAAGTGTCCAGTAGGCTCCATGAGGCGAAATGCTACGGTATAATTAAGTTTCTTTAAAATATTATATTATTTTCCCAAAAATGGCCCAGACCTGTATTAAGGCTTTGTCCCCATGGGAGGAGAACGGATATGAGCAACTGTTATTCTTGCATTTTCAATGATTTATGAAATGGCTACACACAATAATTTTACGTAATCAATAATGAATAACGCAAGAGGAGAAAAAAATTTTCTTTGACTTAAACACATTCCACGTTGCTGGAATGATTTATACAAAGACATATCAAAGTACAGGCAGCTACAAACGCAAACAGCGGCAATGTAATTCATTTTTCTTTTTTATGAATGATATAAAAAAGGCACTTTGCAAGCACTTCCCATTGCCTGCGGATGAGACCCAAGACCATCATCCAATTCCCTCTTCATACTTAGAGAAGAAGAACCTTTTATTTCCTTATTTTCTAATGCAGTCGCCATCAAAACGCCATCTTCCTAAAGCGAAAAGCACCGCGGAGCCAAGTCTCAACGTACAGCTTGTTCCAATAGTTGTTCCAGCAATCGGGGGACTGCGCCCGCAACTGAAGGGAGACTTGGGGTGCCCCAGCCGGGACAGCCCCGACATTTTCGGCCTGTGTTTTGGCTCGGATCGGGCCTGACCTTGGCAGGGACCGGGGTCTTGGGGCACGGGTCTCCTACCTCCCGAAGTGCTGTCCAGGCGGCCCGTCGGAAAGCTGTGGCTGTAGATTCTTCTATCCGCGGGCAAGGAGTCAGGCAGGATCCCCTCCAGAGAAGCTGGGATTAAGGGCAGCATTAACAAGCCAAACGCTCTGCGCCGCTGTGATCCACCCGGGCTCCAGAGAGGCCAGCGCCGTTTAACACGTTTTACACTCCATGGCAGAGCAGGGAGAGGGGGGCGGGGGGGGGGGGGGGGGGGGGGGGTTTAACAATGACTTTACAAAGACCTCCAATAAGCTCTCCAAACTCAAGCAGACCCCACTGCCATGAAAGAACAGGAGAGGATTTGCCCGCTTGTTGGTTTTGTTTTAAAAAAACAACAACAGTGGAACAAGTAATGGTATATATATTTTATTTTTTTTTTGTTTGTTTTTTTTTGCGTTCCACTCAGTATCAGCGACCTTGCCAGGCCGCTCTGTAAAGCTGCTTCTAACTCTGAAACCTGACCTGGCTGAAGCGCCAAAGCTTCTCTCCGTGGCCTGTAATGTTCAAGCAAGCACTTGGCTGTGCAATTCGATGCTGGCAGCATCTAAGTTTCAAGTCAAATAGACTCTCTGGTCTATTCAAGTGAAATCCATATAATGGGCCACTATTCTCTTTTACTGCCATATTAGATACAGTCTGATCATCAAGTGTGGGCTTTCTGCATTCAAGTTCACTGGAGTGCTCACAGCTTCTTATTGGTGACCCCCCCATCCACCACACACATACCCCACCCAAAGCCCTACCTAAACTCCACAGTCCGTTCAGGCTGGTCAGCCAAGCAGCCTGGTTCAACTAACAAGCCTTCATTTCCTACAAAAACTGAACAAAGCCCCTGTACCCCTCACCGTTTCTTCCACCCTCTGAGTCTTCTTCCCTCTAATTACACCCCTGAAGGGCGTGGGTGTGGGCCGGGGGTATACTCATACAAACTGACCCCTCAAATTTACTTTCTTTGGGAACGTCAGTTAATTGCAACCACTGAACGTTGGCAGGGGATGAGTTGGCATTGGGGTGCCTTTCCTCGACCACAGTAATCCTTTTTGTTAAAGCTAATGTGGCAGAAAAGACCCTTCCAGCGGAGTCCTTCTTGGCCAGTTTAATCCCTATGTGCGGAGTGAACTTTGCAATAAAAGGTTCACTGGGCCGATGCTTCTGAGGATTCCCTAATTGCCCGTTCCACAGACAGATTAAAAACAACTCCCGGCTATCCAAGTCCCCTGTCCGGCTACCCCTCAACCCAGGAGAGGAGGGACAGGGGTGTCCTTCTGCGGTGGGCTACCAGGCATAAACTTGAGTTGACGTCGATGGGTCGGAATTGGCACGGGAGCTTCACCCGGCGGGCTGCTTTCCGCTCCGCTCGCACGGGTCTCAAATTTAGACGGCGCGCTCGGCTTCCATTTTATTTCCACACACTGATGGCTCCCTTTGCCCATTATCACACACTCTAGCCTTTCAATCCGGCCACAGCTTTCCCATTTCCTTCATGTCTGCGTTTTGTTTTCGGAACGTAACTCATCTCATATTGGGTCTAACCGCTTTCGCCTCAGACGGAAACGGTCTCTCAAGAGGGTTCCCCAAAGATCACATCTTGAAAAATCCTTTACATTAGGCGTGGTTATGAAGCATGGTAATGACCCCTTGAAATCCCCTCTCTCTGAGGCACATGTGTATGTGCCGGCAATATACAGTGGCATTTCAAAAACACTAGCTTGGACAAGTACTTGGACACATGGCGGGCAAACCAAGATTGCCTGCCCCGTACGTTTTCAAGAAAATAATGAGAAAAAAGTCTCCAACAGGACTGGGGACCTTTCCCATTTCCCATATATTTTCCTGTCATATCCTCATACTTACAAATATGTATCACTCAAATATGTATATTTGTTAATCAAATTCAGGTTGGCATGGTCAAAAATCTCAGAATTTAATTTCCAAATTAATTATTTAATTATTCAACATTCCCTCAATATGCAAGGGCCCATTCAAATACATTACTATGATGCAAATTCACCATGTGCAATTAAGCTGGAAACATTCAATGACTAGTATTGAATCCAAGTTTTAAAAGTCCTTTTGCAATGTCTGTGCAAGACCTTTTTCATCATTGTCAAAACAGCGTCATTCAGTTAACACATTTCTGTCATGTTTTCTTTTACTAAAAATATATTTCAGTAAGAACTGACCAACAATTGGCCATGGGAATGTGTATGTGGGTGCATCAGATATGTACTTGTGTAAAGACCACAGTGCTACAGGGAAAAAAACCCTTTTGGGAGACATAAAATAAAAGATCACAGTATTGTCTTTGGATGTTTTATAGCTTGAGTAACTGTTTCCCCTTGTAAAGACTAAGCTTCATATTCATATTTTTCCCATTTATGCGAGTGACATCAAATATAAAAACAACTACGGTTTACGTGTTCCTGAATCCAGGAATGCAAAAACTGTTTTACATACACTTCAGAGGCATGAACATATATAAAATATAAAAGAACAATATCAAGTATATATATATATATATGTCACATCTACCATAAAATAGTGCACCGACCCTTTATTCTCATTTTGTACTGAGTCATAGTTACGGATCTCCAATACCAATGCAGTCTTTCTGTCAATCTCAGTAACCACTGAATCAAGTGTTCAAGCACATTCTTTCATTTCAAATACCCTAAGAACTTGCCTTTACTGCCTTATTTATTACATATAATAGAGGTACTATTTCCACAAATGAAGTAGATCCAGTGTGGGCCTTCGCACTAAGGTGACGTTAACCAAGAGAGAAAGAAAAGACCAAAAAAAGCCAGAAAATTCACGAGTATTGACAAAACTACTTTTTTTCCAGAAGTCAACCCAATGGCTTTGTAGCTTTGTAGTTATTAACAGGATTCAGTGCCATACTTTCTCCACATGCTTCAAACCCATCATGATAAAATATGTGGCAAGAGGAAATGCACAACAAAATGTACCACAAGCTCAAAATGTTTACAAAACATGCTAAAACAGCGGCGCACAAGCATAGTCCGCTGACACATAAACAGGTCATCTACACAACCTGGGGGAGGAAAGTGTTTAATTGAATTTTGATGATTACAGACTGAGGGCCGAGCGCTGGGCCTCCTCTCTGTACTTTCAGCTGCCGAGTCATTTTTGTGGGATAATGAAAGCAGTGGGGAAGGTAATGAGGAACTATCCCACAAAGCCATCGGCATTCTCGGAAAACTGCAAGCATCTGGTTGACGCAGGAAAAAAAGCATGGTATGTGTACTCTTTAAAATGTCTTGAATAGTTCTGAAGTGGTTACTGTTGTAATTAAGTATGGAGAGAAGGCAGATCACGCGACAGATGAGGCAGTGTTCAGTTCAAATTGTGAACTCGTAAACGCTACAAGCCATGAATTGGGGGGAAGTAAGAAATTGAGTGGCATGACTTCATATGTGTGTGTGCAAGTGAGTGTGTGCGTGCACGCATTTGTGCACATGTGTGTGTGCGTGCTTGTGTGGATGCGCATTCATGTACAGTAAATGGGTAAATGTTGCAGAAGGTCCCTGCCAGAGGTTATCAGGGCACCACTGAAAAGAATGTTTCACAAATATATAAATTCAATGAAAAATATACAACAAAGGATATAACAAATATCTGAAGGGTTCAAAGACGCAATTTTTCCTCTGGACAAAAACCTCAATTCAAGTTTTCTTTAATTACAAATTGAGGAGAAAATAGACCCGTTGGTAGATTTTCTTCGTTTCTGAACTTATAAATAATTCAGAAAGAAAGGAGAAACTTAAATTGCACCTCTTATTGTACCTTATTAATATCACTACAGAAATACGCAGTGTCCTCAAAAATAATTCACACCCTTGATAAAGCTTAACAATAAATACTGTATACAACAAATACAAGCACTGAGGTATATTGTAACTCTAAAACGTGGAAAATATTTGATTTTAATAATGATTAACTGGAATCAACCAAAATATCTCTTTTGTCAAATTATAAATTTTTTCCCAAAAAATTCCCCCAAAAACATCACAAACATTCACTTCGGTTGTCAGTACATACTCCACTCTCCCCTTGTCTGGTGTTTCATGAAATTGGTGAAAAGATTGGTGAGGATCTTTGATCATTCCTTCATACAGAATCCTTCAAGATCCTTCTGAGCCTGTGGTCTGTGCTTGTGGGCTGTTCGATCGAGTTCAAGTCTGTAGACTGATGGCCATTTCAAAACAGTCATTTTGAGGTCATTATTTATCATTTATTGGTTGATTCGGAGGTGTACTTGGGATTGGTGTTTTGCTGAAAGACCTATTTGTGACCAAGTTTGAGCTTCCTGGCAGGGTGCACCATGTTTTCAGCCAAAATGTTGTGGTACTTGCTGGAGCTCATGATTCTGTTGACTTGAACAAAAGCCCCAGAACCAACAGATGCAAAGCAGCCCCATATCATCAAGGATCCAAAGCACACTTTACCTCAGGTATGACATCTTTTCAACATAAGCAATCTGTGTGGCCAGGCCAAAAGACTCAATTTTGGTCTGACCTGACCATTACACATAATCTAAGTTCCAGTGCCATTTAGCAAACTCCAGATTCTAATTCTGGTTGATTTCCCTCACTAGAGGCTTCCTTCTGAAAACCCATCCACAAAGCCTATTGTGTGATAGGAGATTTGGAGACTTTGGTGTCACCACAATGCAACCAAGTTTTATAGATCTCCAACTGCAGAACTTTTCTTTGCCCCCTAAACCATAAACCATCTGCCTCACTGTGTAGGTGAGAGCAAGATGTACTCAACCAGGCAGGTTTACCTCTGTTCCAGTCGTCTTTTGTACAAATTGTGGATAGTGGTGGGAGAGTGGGTTGGGGGGGGGCGGGGGGCGGTTCTGGAGTCTATCCCAGCATACATTGGGTGAAAGGCAGGAATACACTCTGGGCAGGTAACCAATCCACCGCAGGGCCACCACCATTCGCTCACTCAATCATACCCCAAGGACAATTTAGACTCGATTAATCTAACTTGCATGTCTTTGGACTGTGGGAGGAAGCTGGAGTACCCGGAGGAAACCCACACGCACACAGGGATAACATGAAAACTCTGCAGAGAAAGGCCCTCGGCCAGGATTCAAACTCAGTACCTTCTTGCTACTCAGTACTACTCACTGCACCACTGTGCCAAGTTTGTATTTACTTTTTTTATTTTTTGTTTGTAACCATCTCCTGACTTGAAAAGGTAAAAAAAAAAAACCCACTGCCTTGTTTCTTCTAAGAGTTATTTGATTTCCCTCTGGTAATGGATGACACATGGTAATGGATCATACATGTGTTACCTCGTCTTAACACTGCTCTTTTATATTAATAACAAGAAACCATAGGAGGCCAGAATACAGTTCTCTAAGATTAAGATAAACCTAAAACGTACCATGTTAATGCAGATTTAAATGAATAATTAGTGGTGTCATTTTTCTGTGAGCAATTGCATTTGTATAAAGCAATATAATTTCCTATTTTTGTGCATACAATATAGGGTTTAAATAATACCACCATAGATGAGGCTTTAATTTGTGATTGTGTGTGTGTGTGTATGTGTGCGTGTGTTTGTGCATTAGCAAGCAGCTTATCTGAAGGTGGAGATTTAAAGACCCCAAAGAACTGGGGAAAACTAGATAGAATGAAGTGCATTCTGAACAAATTGGCTTTTAAGACAATTCAATGTCTCTTCAGTCAATGTTGTTTTCTCTTAAGTCAATGACTGTTTTTCAGGATGAGCTTACCTTGATATGTATTTACTGCGTATAGCTGGCACAATGGAAAAGAT
Source organism: Synaphobranchus kaupii (assembly GCA_029718625.1). Classification (NCBI taxonomy): domain Eukaryota; kingdom Metazoa; phylum Chordata; class Actinopteri; order Anguilliformes; family Synaphobranchidae; genus Synaphobranchus; species Synaphobranchus kaupii. The sequence continues at coordinate 34,478,484 of CM056377.1, read as the reverse complement.
TAACCCCGGCACAGCTGGGAAGTACCAAAAGACTGACAGCATAAAGCTAAACCATATGGGCTATCATTCTTCCGAGGTGCTGGTAGAATGGAAAGTCAGGGTCTTTAGGCTCGTCATGATGGCACTTGCTGGGAACCCAGCCAAGATTGGACTGCTAGAAAGGTAGAAATTGTCAGAACAGCCAAAAGAACTAAAAGTCTAGCAGACATACAAATAATAAGACTATGTCATTTGCTTTTTCTTGGGGGGGGGGAGGGGGGGGGGGGGGGTAATACCGTTACTCGATTGTAGGAAAATCAGCTCACAACTAACAGCGCTGGGAAATTCACCCATCAGGGCTCAGATGCGATGTGGCCTTAAAAATCCGCAATGAGCACAGCAGCCAATGGTGTGTAGAGCAATGAAAGTCAAGTATTGAACAGCAGTGCAAAATGCTCCTCACTGAACATTGACATTAAGTGCTTTCAGAGAGCAAGGCTGTGCCTTGAAAGTAAATACGGCGCTTAAGACCCAGATCCCTGGAAGGACGGTTCCAAAGACTGGCTTTCCAGAGGCAGATGCCTGCTTCTTTTCAGTACATTTTTTCCAGCTGTCGAGGGGATACTCCCAGTCTCTTCCACCTATGAGGAATGTCCTACACTGTTGCTTCATACTCAGCCCTCGCAGGGATTTCTTTTGGAATTTTTTTTTCCAGAATTGAAACTAAGCCAATGTCTTTAAAGTCTTTAAATCCCCCCCACCCCCCCAAATATACAAGCCCTGCCCACCTGGTATAACTTTCACCCCCCTATTAGAAAAGGCTGAAAAGCACAGAGGTCTGTGAAGAACCTCAAAGAGACTGGCTTTTGAAGGATAAACCCTGGGATTATAAGAGGATCCCTTTGGGTTAGACAGCTAGGCGCTTTTCCTGTGGGCCCCCACAAGACTGGTACTGAGGAGATATCCACCTCTTTTTACAGCTGACAGCAATAACCCCCCAGCCAATGTGGAGTAAAAATCCAGCACAGGTGATAGTACAGAATTACACACCGTCATTATATGCTTTTAAAAGGAACAATTTTAACAGAAATGCTCTTCCCGCTGTAATAAATATGAATATCGTAGTAGTAGTAATTATGGTATTTTTTCCTAAAGTATGCAGTTGCATGCATTGTAGCGTACATTAGTTCCCTTCCGTCTTCATTCAAGTACCAGGAGCAGTAGAGTACGTTATTATTTTTGAGACATACATTTTGCATAAATTTAGGTAAACCTGGGGAGATGTTTGTTTAATTAACTCTTAAATTCCAGATCATCAGCTCAACTTCACATACACTTGCATTACAAGTGCTGCTGGCATGAATTGTCAAGTCTATGTTCATACGAAAGAGGGTCAGTGAACTGTTGAAGGCACCCATTCATATGTATGTATGTATCATACAGTGATACATCCAAGGCCTGGGTAAAATCCAGACCAAACCAGACCTGACTATAGCTATGTGTTCCAACTGGCCACAGTGTCACTCAAGGAGGAAAGATTGAGTGGGAAGGGTAACTCCTGCCCACCATCCAGTTGTGGCTCTGCTAGCTATTGGGACAATGTACTGTGCCGGTGTCAGCCCTGTGATGCAGTCGCTGCAGATCTACTAGTGAAATTCTGAGTGGGACGGACGACTCATCTGACTGCAAGTTTTGAAGAAAACACGCTAGTTGGTTCCCTACAGAATTTACAGAGAAGATAAGAGCCTACAGTGGTAAAGGTAGGTAGAGCCTACAGTAACTATATATTTTTCATACCTTGCGATGATGTCCACGACAGTCGGAACTAACGATAGCAGTTTACTCATTTTAAAGCATTATTCAATTAAGAATTCCAATCCTCACTTATGTAAATAGAAAAATCATTCTCTGATTTCTTACAGGATTAATGAAATAATGTTAATTCCGTTCATTTGGGATGCATACACCCAGTCATTGTTAGAAAACACTGCCATTGAGGGCGAGAGCCCAGCATTCCGAGTATGGACACACCCGATACTGAGGTGTGTGGCGATTCCTGGCAAACGCTGATTCGCCAGGGCTCAGCATCTCCCGCACACCCTCGCATGGTCCAAAAACGCACCTTCTTTGTTTTCATCCCGTAATTCGGCTTAACGGCGGAATGAACAAGAAAAGGGAGTCCCTAATCCTATTACTGCAGCACCTGAGCTGGAATGGCTAATCCTGTTCAAACTCACTACACAGGCTCTGTAATCTCCCCCTATCCCGGTGTTCAGCTCACTTCATAGCCGCCTCCAGGTGAGACTGCAGTTTATCATCACAGGGGAGTGAGGGCACTGGCAGGAATCATACCAGGCTACCCGAGCTACTCAAAAAAAAAACTAAAGGTATATATAGTGCATACAATATTTAAAATGTATTTTTGTCTTGATATCAACAAACAGACATGTAAGAAGCATGTATATGCAGTAGTATATTTTGAAGTATTCAAAACTGGCACATATATATATAGATAGTCTATGTTTGCTGATATCAAGACCTTATGAAAAAGGTTATTTAAAAATCATCATAATTGATTCTTAATGATGAATCCCACCATAATACGAACGATGCTAACTGTAATGAATGAACATCACAGTGTTAGCCATCGAACTGCTGAAACTGATACTAAAATTCATACCACGGAAATTGCGATAACTGGCATGCACATGTTATCTTTAAGTGAACGCCCCAATTTTAAAACCAAAAATGTGCTTTGAAATGTCCTTCTTTAACAAACCTGCATCCAAAGAAAAAATGTTCAGTTTGAAAAAGCTGCTGTGCGAATTTTGACAAGACGGACAACAGAGATGTTTTTTCTTTTCCTTTTTGAAAAACTATGAAAAAAAGACAAAATGCATGAGTGAATCTCTAACCAAACACACATGTCAGTACTTTTTATTTGTAACCTAGTTTTAAGACTCCTTGTCCCCAGTGCAGGGACGCTGAGCATGCGCACAGCTTCTGCTGTACTCTCATTGTCACACTGCTCATGTACCTTTTCCTGTTCTTTCTCTGCCCCCCCCCCCCCCCCACCCCCCATCTCCAAACTGCCTACGTTTTTCTCCTTCTCTGAAACAGCACGGCCAGCTAACATGCTCCAGTCAAGAGGTGACTTCCATTAGTCGCGCTGTGATTCAGAACTTCTGAGTCAAAGGGGTCTGAAATGTCAAGTTTTTGCAAAGCGTCGCATGATCGCCTTTGTGTATGCAGTATTACAGTTCCCTGAAACCCCCAGATCTTGTAGGAAAAAAATTACATCAAAGAAAATGCAGCCTTTCATATTAAACATTCTCTAATTTCACCACCTGATGATACAGCGATATGGGGTGTCAGTTTCGCAAACTGCACTGTCACTTACCAAATACCATAGTTTCAATGATTGAGACAGTGGAATTATTTTCAGGTGACTCATCTCATCTAATATTACTCATTACTTGATTTACTCAAAGGATCAAATGGCACACTGAGTCTGTTTTTCATCCTGACCTAAAACACCAATGTCTTGCCAGTTAAGGATTTAAGAAAGATCAACAACACTTCAACACTTCACATCCAACATGAATGAAAAAATGTGATTCATGGTAGGATCTAGGGGTGGGAATCGAGAAAACGTTAGGAACCGGTTCCAAGTTGTCCGATTCCTCGGAATCGTTTGCCTTCAAGCTTATCGATTCTCTTATCGATTCCAGCATGTATTCCCGACAGCTACGCATAGCAAAACAACGTCACGTCATGCCGCCGTCGTTTTTCATTCAGTCAGCGCATGATGGCAGGCAGAGTTTGGTGCCCCATCTAAAAATATAAAATGTAAACGTCATTTTTTAAAAACTAATACTACTGCTACTGTCATTTAAAAATCAATAGAAAATGTGTTCGCGTAAGCTCCATTTTGTGATCAGTCTTCGGAAATGATCAACGATTCAGAACTATAACAGATTTGTGGAGTGTGTGGACTTCCCTCGGGAGTCTATAACCAACTACAAGTGTAAAACTACAGTGTTTTGATTGGCGGTAGACTAATCTGACAACGAATGCCTGCTTGGCGATGCACAGATGAGTAGCCTAGATTTGGAAAGCGAATAAATAACCTAAATTAGCTAAATGATAATCTTCAATCTTCGTCATCTTCAGCTAATAAGAGAAGCCAGCTTGCCTCAGGTAACGTTAAAGATCTCATCTTTCTTCCATGTAAATGTATCGGCTAAATGAGATAGGGGAGAATGGTGACAGTTGAAACTGTTCTGATAATACAGAAACCAACGCAAATGTTACGGTACAGCTTATGAAACACGCCTAGGAGCGTAACTAACTCATAAGTAAAGTTTGCGATCTTCATTAGAGAATGAAACTACTAAATATCCCAATCACAGAGCAGCGGTTAAACAACAATATTTTAGCCATCTTTTTTTTATCAGTTAAACTGATAATTTATCCTCTCTTCTCACGTCCTTTTTCATTATTTTCCAGTGTCTCTTATTTTCTTTGACGTCTGATATTTTTAAGCACTCGTATTGATAAAGCCAAATTACATTTATAATGCCATTTCAATTTACAGAATTATACAATTCTGACTGTTTTATTGGATGCTCTGCCACTTGTGCAGGCATAAATATAGCAGATACATATTTTCCATGATATGACTAAGAAATATGAATGAAAAACAAATGCTTTATACTTTATAAATATTGTGTCATTGAATCCATTTTAGATTACCACCCAATAGTAATAGTTGGTCTTTTAATAGCCTGGGAGCAAATCATATTTAAGCAATCGATAAAGAATCGGATCGATAAGCAAAATCGATAATGGCATCGGTATCAATAAAATCTAACGATTCCCATCCCTAGTAGGATGTTTGCGCTATGAAAAGGTTTCATGTATTTCATATAACCTGATCACAGAGAAAACAATGGAGATATATTTAGAGACTGTTGCAAATTCTAACTGTGCTGAGCAACACTGAAATACACACACACACACTTGTTCGTAGACATAAAAAATCTGTACAGGCCAATTTTACATCCGTTCTGACTGTCACTATACTGGCAGAATACAAGTTAAAAAAAAAAGTAAACAGCGCTTAAAGTTGTTCATTCATGAAGGGATCAAGCAACCAGTTGCCCTGAGGCAGCAACTTTCAATTTCTGTACCATGATGAATGACTTTTATTCAGCTTTCCTGTTCTTTTTTCAGTGTAATGCAGACCATGACCTTGTGCAAAATATAACTACTGGGTTTAAAGTTGTTCCTTACATTGTATGTGAGTACATTTTCTGAAAATATACAGAGAACTATGATATATGATTGCTTGTCCTCAGATAATGCATTCCTGACTGTCTACAAACCATGTACTGAGTTACGACAGCATCTTTTTTTTGTCTGTGACAATTGAGTCATGAGTTATGATTCAAAAGAAGTACATAGAATAGTAGAAGACAATTATATGGCCCCAATCAATTTTATGAAATAGATTCTTACTATTTCAATTTTCTGATGATTGCAATTTTTGACTTCCATTAGTATGATATATAGCTCCGCATAATTTGCAGTTCCGCTGAACTGTTCCACTGAACTGAGGTAAATTAGGGCATCTCTAAGATCAACTGATACAATCTGACAGCTGCCTAACACTAAGTATTACAGCTGGTGTTCTTCCAGCCCCACAAATTCGCCATTTTAAATGCAGTTCCAATTGATAGGCATCACAAAATGCTGCTTATCAAGGTGCCTACATTTGGTTGAATTTGAAAGCAAATTCAGTTGTCTCCTTCACCAGGTAGGATATCCCATAAATCTTTGTGACGACCTTAAAAATGTAAATTTCCATTGGAACAATGGCAGCCTGTATCACTGCCCTCATCAGCCCCACTGCTTCCACAGACCTCATCCTGAACGTGGAACCAAGTTTTCTACATACGATTGCAGGATTACTGACTGGTATAACTAAGTTTACAGTAAAAATGTAATCTACAAGAGTCCAGGTAAAAGGACAGAATCTTTTCTTTTTTTGTTGCAGAGTTGTTGCATCTGTGTAGCGTTAGTCTGAACTAGGCATTATCTGGCTACAGCTGGTATAGCCGAGTAGCTGGTTCTAGCTAACGCAATCTATACGACAGATAACTTTCCTTCTTCCAAAAACTAGCCGCCGAACAAAGTAACGTAAGTATAATAACGTAAGTATAATAGCAACCTAGCTATTATTCATTATAGGTAATTACAATAGGCTGGCAAGAAGTAAATCCACTGGTAAATTAGCATTGAAACTCTTGACCTACCGGTCCAGTAGAAACAATGGGTGGTCCACGTCTGTCTAAAAAACCAATCCGCTCCCGAACATCTCGTCACCTTCCAAAATAAGCACCTATCCAAATCCCTTTTCTTTTTCTTTGTATGAAATAGCGCCGGTGTAACTTCTACCAACTAAGCATGACCGTTCCACAATATTTTTCATAGAAAAAAAAAACTCCAGCTTTAAAAGATTGTTAAAAAATGTATAGGTCTAAATGTTTGGCTTCAAGCCATCTGAAATGTAAACAACAGCTTTTGTGCTTGTTGGGCGAAGGTGTAGTGATGTAGATGCTACCTCCATAGGGCGCTCCATTTGTGAGAGACACCTTGACGCACACAAAGGCAGCTAGCCCCTGAAGGCCTTTGAAACAAACACAAGCAATACATACACCTAATATAGCAAGGTCTTCACATATTGTTGAAAGTTCATGGATATCAATAAACAAACATATATCTTCCAGGCCATATGTCGATCGGCATAGAAACAATTTGCTGTGTTATGGTTGTCATGGTTCAGTTGTAGTCTCTCCACAACAAGAACACAAGCAGGAACATGTATTATTCCTTCACCAACCACAAGATAGCGAGCTCCCTCCCAAATTTAGCGAACAACCTACCTCATGTATTTACAGGGAAATGTGATATTTTATCTTATGACAAAGGGTGTGGTAGGTGTTCTGTAGATACTGTGGGTACCTTAACTTACAAGTTCTGGGGCTCTTTTTGGACATTTGTTCACCTGTTGCCCTGGCTACTCGGTGTGGACATGTCCATGTGCCCAAGGCTGCCCCTTCTCAGGACAACCAAATTCAATAAAAATTACAGAAGCAATGTAATTTATTGACATGCTTGACTTGTTCAAAGAAGTCAATGCTAAAGGGCCTGGTTAAACACACTATTAATTGAAATCAGTTCAGTTACCTATTCTCCTTGATATTTTAGAATAGGGCAAACAACATCTCAATTTGTAGTTTATAGGTAATTTAGAGTTTATAGGTAATAAGAGTTTTTCTTCCCCATTTTTCAATTTCCTTTTCTCTCTCCACCAATACTTTGTGTGTAGGCCTATTGTTAGATTAATCATAAAATACAGAACTGTGGGAAAAGCCCTGATCACATGAAAGATGTAAATGAAAATTACCATATCGGTTAGGGATGGGGGGAAAAAATTGATTCAGTTACCTATCGCAATTTTTTTTTGATGACGATTTTTATATTGTTTCACTGACTCCAGAATCAATATTTAGTCTGTATTTTATGCCGAAAACAACGCTTGCAAGAGTGCCTCTGGGAACATATGGTGGCAAATCAGCTACAAAATTTGCGAGAACAAACGCGAACAAAACGAGACCATTTTGCACGCAAGCCATTGCACTCTCCATGCCAAAATAAAGTCACTCGTGGAGTAACATCTAGACTGTGTTTCAAACGGATGGCAGCTGCCTCGCTGCCTCGCCGCCTTGCATCCTTTGAAGTGAGCTCCTTCTGAAGGTAGCTCAAAAGGCAATGAATTTGGGATGCACTTAGAAGGCAGGATGATCTCACATGAGATCAGTGTTTACTGTCGTTCATTACGCTATGTTTGCTTGCTCTATTGGAAAGTAACATGATAACTAGCATGTAAGTTGGCTAGATAATGGAATGCTCATAGAGGCCTAAAAACATTACATACACTATTCCAATGTATTAAATAATTAAAATGCATTTTTAGACATAACTACAACAAATTATGGATTTCAGTGTATATTCACTTGTAAACAAGCTCCTCCGCTTCCACCGCAACTGCCACTTCACTGTTTTCAGCCGCCATTATTTTAACAAAAATGAGAAGCCTGAGGTAGTCGCAAAAAGACTTATGGGATATCCTACCCGGAGAAGGATACATCAGATGCTGCCTTCAGAATCGCCCTTCTAAGGCACATTAGAAGGCATCATTAGAAGACATCATTTTATGCTAACTTTCGAATGAGATGCGCATCGATGACTTCCTACCTTCGAATGCTGCCTTCGAAGTTCGAAGGCAGCATTTTTGCAGTTTGAGACACAGCCCTAGCTGCATGCCTGCAGAAAAAGCCCCTGGCTGAGCGGAAATTACGTTTACTTCTGCAACGCACGTTACTCCTTTTCGGTTGTGATACGTTTTCTTTTCTGTTTCCTCTTTAAAGTGTTTTTGTGACAGTTTCTTTGTAAAAAGCACAATACAAATAAAATTGTATTGAATTGAAAAACAGCAAATGTTTGACCCGACTACACCGTCGTGTGTGAAAGGTTGTAAGATGGATAAGAAGGGATGCCAGTATTTACATTATTATGGCGCTTCAAAAGTAAAATGTGTGTTTCAGCTAATGTTACCATTAGATAATTCTTAGTGAACTAAATTATGCAACACGAAAAGTATAATCTGTTTCCGTGAACATTGATGTTATGTAATTGTTTGTTAGTGAGGTAAGTTACATGAAGTAAAGAGATGTTCGGCCAGAGATTCTTTAGAAACATATCAGGTAGGCACACCGGGAGGTGGATTATACATTAATACAGTTAATCAATCGTGATCTTGTTACGCCTAAAAAAGAATGCGTTTTAATTGTAATATACATTTAATTAATAAGGTTGGATGATTCACGACTCACAGAACGTTCCATAAGCTTACTAGTTAATCGCTGTAAGGTGATTTATAGTCCATAGTCAGTTAATGTACTTTAGCCAGTCATAGCATTGATGTTATGTAATTGTTTGTTAGTGAGGCAAGTTACATGAAGTAAAGAGATGTTCAGCCAGAGATTCTTTAGAAACGCGCATCCAACGTCATATGAAAAATAGGGTTGCTAATGTTTAGCAACCCTATTTTTCACCCCTAATGTTTATATGCGGTTATACATTACCAGAGCAGACACTGTTCAATTTTGTTTGGAAATTTTGCTTCAAAAATAATTTCTGGCCGTGATAAATTTATACTTGTTTCAATTTTTCAACAGTTGTTGTCAGTAGTTTTATTCACCTTTGTTTTGTTAGTTTTCCAAAAGATGTTTTCATGATTTACTAATAGTGTCAAGTGTTTTTTTGTCAGGTCCTATATAAGGTTGTTAAAAACATTATCTATTCTCTATGTTCATCATCTGTATTGCACATTATGACCCATGAATGCTGATTTAACGTCATCAGCTATGACACACAAATCTTTATTTTTTCTCTCTTTCTTTGACTCCCTCTTTCTTAACAGTTACAAGTTGCTCATCACATCTGTTGCAATCATCAATTTTTCTGCCACTAGATTGTACCCAATAGAAATGTTAAAAATATATCTCTGGGGGCAAAATTGTAATGTTTGAAGTTTCTTGACCATCTAGTGGCAGAACATCTGATTGCACTAAACCAAAACAGCAAAAAAAATAAATAAAATGTAATCGAATCACAATACTTACAGAATCGCAATAGATAAAGAATCGCAATACACATCGTATCGGCACCTAAGTATTGTGATTGCATCGTACTGGAATGTCCCTCCCGATTCCCATCCCTAATGTTGGTTCTATTATAACTCCAGAACTACAGCTAAAGCAAGTTGGAGGAAATAGCTCTGTTGGGCTTCAGGTGGTGTTGCGAATGTGTTTTGATTCACAATTGCCTACCGCTACATGAGTGTCTTTGTACTGCAAGGGATTGGGAAAGGGTTTGGTGATCCCCGTTTCAGACTGCCACTCTACATGTCCCACTCCCTACACACACCCTCCAACTAACCACCAGCCCCCAGACCTCGAGACAAAAGCCTTTTTTCAGCTGAGAAGAGAATGACAGATTTGACATGTCTGCAGTTCAGGAAAGAAAGCTCCCAGATGACTTGCGGAGCAGCACTACACTTTTCACAAGCTTTCCTTTTTCTTTTCTTTCTTTTTTCAAATCTCAAGTTATTTGAAGGTCAAAGCTTACTGTGCGCTGCGGTATACCAACTCTCCACCGTCTACTTCTCCACTTAAGGGCAGAAACATGTGTGCAAGAGCCACTGTTGCCGACTGTCAGAAGCCCCAGCTTTACTTTGGGGAAACAGGTGAGGCAATCTGGGAAGCATTGGCCAGAATGATTATGCACACGGATTGGCAGATTTGACAGCATACCTGACAACAGACCGTCAGAATTACACTAATGATAGAAAAATGACCTCAGGGTTAATAACTAAATTACAAACAGAAAAATCAGTCTCTGGGAACCACAAAAAAATGTCCCTTGTTATGCCATTGAGCGATTTTCCAAAAGGCCTAAATGTTTTTAATCCTTAAATGCACCTAACAATCACACACGTGCAGTATTCTTTAAACCATACATATTTTCAGATAATCAATTTTGTCCAACACATATTTTATTTAGATATTTATTTCTGTTTGAAAAACTATACACGTTTTCCATTTCACTGGACTGAAGTTAAAAATATATAAATTCCATTATCTTGTGTAAATATTGTGAACATATAGTTTTAAAATGTAAAAAGTACTGCGCATAGATATGGTTGGGTCACTGAATTATGTAATAAACCAAGGAAAAAAGATGTAGTTTTCACATAATATAAACTACTCTTATGAATGGGAAATGTGGAATATTTATCAGATATTTAACCTCTCTCTTCACTGTGAGCTCACTTAATCAGAATCCATTTTGTTCCCTCATATTCCCTAATTTCAAATGGTTTCGTGTCTGTGCATGATTGTGCATTAAATGTACAGTATTCATATTGCATGGGGAATGCTTCTGTACATATCAAAGTGCTCTGATATATTGCTTGCGTTTATGAACAATAAAGTGAAAGTATGAAAGTGTTGGATGAAAAAAAAAAAAAAAAAGATTTATGGTGACTGAGCCCTGAGACTGGGAAAGTGAAAAGCTAGAAAATGACTAGAATGAAATTATACTCTGTGTTAAAAGGTCCTTCGTAAATGTGCCCATTCTTTATTTTCTACAGCAATCATTTTAATACAAATGATCTGAAAGTCCTTACAAAGTCGCATAATACCACTATCATATGAGTCAATGAGAAATCCCATCTGAACAGCCACACTTTCTCTATCACAAAGAGCTGTTCACTTATATTGGGTCTTGGATTTCATTTTCCTGAAGATATCTTCATATTTAAAAGTGGTAAAAGTAAAAAAAAAAAAAGTTTTAAATCTGCAAATTGGTACCAACTTTAAGACAATGATTTGCAATGCAATGTGATCAAACATGCAGGGCTCTTGCAATATTTGATATTTTTACAAAATTATAAAATTATAATGCATTAAAAACATGCAGTGAACAATGTGGCTTCTAAATTTATGAAGACTATTTAATTAAATGTTCATGAGATTAACTAAATCAGCTATTAAAATATGTTTATGAAACACAATAACACAATGTAATTCCAGAATGCATCTCTTACATGCTGCTGTAAGGCAGACAGCAAATACTCATAACAAAGTTAGAATATGAGCAAGTATAAAGTTTTTGTATATAAAGCAAAGTATGCCCATTAGGTGGCTGCTATATGAGCCATCTTTCACACTGTCATGTTTGATTTTAAAATGATTTAGACTGACCTTGACCTTTTTGCACTGCTGTACATAGACACCCCTCGACTCATCTCGAAAAAAGAACATTGTTACTCAACCAATGATAAAACCTGATGAATTGTGTTTTCGTTGTTCATCTTTGTTTACTACTCGCATGTATTCAAAGACCCAAACAAAACTGTGGCTGAAAAGATCAAAAATCCATATGAAAACTGCTGGGTCCAACAGGGATGCTAAAACTCCAGTTTGTCTTCCCAGAAGTTGGAAGTGAGCAAGTCTGAACCTCTTAATGCTAAGTTGGAGCATGCCTTAAATGTTTCTGTCCCTTAAGAGCAACATAAACATACAAATTCAAAATAGTATGTGCTTGAATACTCCACATTGTTACCATTCTGTTGACATAGTAACAAAGGATTTTCAGAGAAAATACTGAATCGTTTATTTACATCAGGACTGGTAACAGTGTGCTAGTACCTTATCTTGTTTTTACTGTGTAACTTTATCGTTCTGCACTCAAACACCTTAATTCTGACAAGTATTTACCCACTATTTATAAAGAAAATATATCACTTTTCATGTTTGTTAAAACTCTTGTTTACAATTTGCTCTGTTGTTGCAGATTTACCACAAAAAATTGAAAAAAAGACACAATTAAGCCTTTGCACAGTTCATACTGTTGTTTTTCACAGAGGGGTATGATGGGGGATGAAGTTCAGAGCTAGAGGCTGTGCAGTTCATATTAACATACTCTGGGCTTCACATCCAGTCAGCACTGAATTTGATCACCCTCCTTTTTTAATTCAAGAAAAATATGGCAGAAATCTACATGAACCCCTTGGCGCAGATGGCAAATTTCACCTATTTAGGGGGTGCTCTGTTTAAGGCTTTATAACTCCAGGTGTGAGCATCACATGGTAAATGGCTTAAATGAAAGACAGGTGTACCATTTACAATACAAACTTAGATTTGTTTATTTTCATAATTTAAGTCAAAATAAATTGCCACAAATGCAAAGAAACTTTGGAAAAAAATAAAAAAATAAAAATTATTTTTTATTTGCTGAGAGCTACATAAGTGAAATCGGTAATATATATACATTTCCTGGATCATAAACTCCATGTCCACAAGTTTTGCAAAATCTGAGGATGATATGCAGAACTACTAAAGGTCTATGATGCAAAATATAGCAGTGTACCCTGTTGTCCATTAGTGACTCCAAATCTATCCAAATGGCTAAATTGTGCACTGCTCTAAATAAAAATAATTATGATATATTTAACTACAAATCAACAGTTTTGGCTCATAAAACTCACTTTTGCATAATTTTCAATTGGGAATTACTATATTTTCATCAGTATAGGGGGGTAGATATCTAGGGGTCCAACACCCCTATGCAAAACATGTCATAAAATTAATAATATTTGTTTTGTCCATTATAAAGCATATACATTTGCTCCTTCTGATGGCTTAAGATATAAAACATTGATATCACAGTGTTACATACACCTACATATGTTGCCTAATCATTCACTCTTGTACCTCAATAAAACATCACTTGTCCCTGTACTCTACAGTATGTATACTTTTGTCCTGGGATTGCATTTTTCTGTATTTTTTAAGTTTTCCTATTCATAATGACTCCAAGGAAATCTAAGGAACATCTCGATGTGTAAAACCAATGGTAGGATTGTATATTTATTTCATATTTAGTAGCATATATTGCTAGTAGAATACATGGTAGAATGAGACAGTACTTTCATAGTTTATTTTGCATTTGAGTGAGCAGGGCTTTTCACGGCTTTTCTGGCATACGATCAGGCTAATGCTGGGTTTATCTCATTGCTATGATGTTATTCTAATTTTATATGATGAATAAATATATTTATGAACTCAAACATAGACGGTATTGTCTACTATGTTACGCATGGGTAGGTATAGACTAGGTGGGGGGTTGCTTGTTACATTGACTTGCTACGGGGAAATAGTGACACTTAGAAACTCTGTATTCAGCAGAAATTGTCACAAACCGTCTACCAATAAAGTTAAAACACAGTTTGTGATTTCCACTAATAGTTTGACTGCAGTAGCAACGAATGTCTCAGTTGAGCAAAAAGGTCCCGCCGGCGTCACTTTCTACACAAAGGTGTTAACACTTTGCTTGCAAACAAATTCTTTTATTTTCTTTCTTAAAATCTAGCTAGCAATCAATAATATACGTATGCAGTATGTCTAAGTGTACTTTCACATTCGGCATTCTGTTTCTATCAAATAATCACCCTCTGATGTGTCATGTAGGTGCAAAATACAAGTCTGATTTTACATTGGTGGAATGGCAAACAAGTTAAGTTAATCAAATGAAGTTACGTGACAAAGTTTCTCAATGGAACTACAGTTCCCAAAATGCAAGTGTGCCACTCTGAATCATTATTTGTCTGAAGTTGGGATAGCCAACCCACCACCCCCTTAAGAGGAAAAAAACTGCAGCCACATCATTTTGTTCATGCTCTTTTTATGTAGGTAAGCACAGTGCTGCCAAGTAAAACTGCAGGCATCACGCAATCAATGGTAGTTTTAAACTAGTTACTGCAATTATGAACTCTTGCACCTTGTCCTTGTACCTGAGTTGAAAACATCCTGTAAAAAGGTCCAGTATATTGGCAAATGTTCTACTTATTTTGTTTTATTTATAATATATTCAAAATGTTCAGTAACACATCATTATTGGGCGAACCATATGAGTGTGTCCCACATGCATAGATTTTTAAGGATTTGTCAGTGGATCTCAGGTGTAACTAGTACACACCCAAGGAGACCAGACTGCAGTATTTTCCAGCGCAGAATATGCGTGCGGAATTCATTCACAAATCTTCCTCTCCAATAAAGCACTAGAATTCAGCCTCAGATTCACTCTGCTTTCAGGTCTGTCGCAGTAATCATATTCTGAATACAAATAGACCATTTGAATACTGATGGCATACGAGAAAGCATTCTAAATCTATTTTAACTTTATTTCTTTAGATTTTTAAAATTGCTTATCGTGTGGTAGCTAGTTACTAAGGTTACGCTATGCATTCCTGTCAGAACTAGCTGGGTGTTGCCAGTCAGGCAATTTTGTGAATCTGCTATTTTTCTATTGTAGCAGAGAGTACAAGAGCACAGTAGGTACTGGTTAGCTTGCTAAATGCAATACAGACAAGACTGCACTGGAGAATATTCGCCATAAATGCCACAAATGTACCCCTTAAATCTAAAGAACGTTGTCTACTTTTAAAAAAGAGTTTTTACAGTCATGGACTAGAAATAATTAAATAGCTTATAAGAATTTAAAAAAAATGTAATGTATGCAGAAATGTTAAAACAAGTAGAGGGGCTTCAGTACATAATAAAGTAATAAAGAACAAAAGATATGAGAGTGTAATATGAACATGCCATGTAATTGAACAGAATTCCTGTACATTTCATTAGGACTATGTTTGACACACGCAGCCATCTATTCACTACATTTTACAGCCAAATCATTTTAATATTTTATCGTTTTGATTGTTATATTATGTCATATGTGTGTCTACAATGAATAGCACAACTGAAATATGAAATGTGCACAACTACTTATGAAATCAACACAAGTATAGCTTTCTTGCTTATAAATAAGTAGAGTAAACATTTCAGATGGTATAAAGCAGAAGCAAGTCGTCTGTGCATTTGTGTATACAAATATTACTTTTAAGAGAATTTGGTTTAAAAAAGACTTAATTTTAGAAAAGCATTTATCCCAATAGCAATGGTGTTTTGACATCAGGGACTGATGGGACTGTACTAAACTGTTAAGTCTATAACTTAAAATAACAAATTTCCAAATAATATGTTCTGTTTACCGGTCTAATAGCAGCTTTAAAGAAAAGTTTCGTGAAATAGACATAACATTTGACAAAATTCAGGGAAAGAGTTTCATTAGACAAGCACACAAATTCACTGAATGTTACAGTACAATGCTTTGCACCTCCAACAAAACAGTTTCCCAAGGTTTTAACAATGCCAAGCTACATTCGACTAATACTATGCAGCACTTCACCCCGCCTCCTGACCAAAATGTCCACGTACCCAATTTGTTGCCCATGCTGGTTTTATACTGCACCTTCAAAGTGCAAAATCTCCAAAATCAGCCACAAATTCCCAATAGTCAATAAACGTTTCATAAATTGCAGTTGAGGTGCTTTTCATCTGACACCTAATATTTTTCTTACTTTGCCATTATCAGAAACAATACTTATATGTTATACTTCTGTGTTGCAGGGCCACTGAATCAAATCGAATGATTTTATTGGAATCGCTCCAACAGAAAATGTTTAAGTACAAATGACCCCAATGAGGCTTTGAATATTTTGGCTTCTATCAGATAATTCAACCTACTGAGTTTCTGTTAAATATTTTAAATCACAGCAGGCCTGTCATGTACTGCAGCGACTGCAGGTACTCTGCTTAACTTCAGCTCAGGCATGAGCGGATTTTACTGGCTTTATTTATGTAGCCAGACCTCCATACTTGCCATGAAGCAGGCGTTGCCTTTTTATGCTCTTAAAAATAATTTTTAGGGACACCTACTTTACAGCAGACGATCAATAACCTTGAGAACACATTGCACGCACCGTTACATTACTATTCCCCTCCTGATCACAAATAGTATAACTGTAGAATCAGTACTATTTGGACCTCTAGTCATTTATGTGACATGACACACAGTGTATTATAGTCTATAATCACAATAAACATATTACCCAAAAAGCTGGTTTTGTTTTAAAAAATGCATCTATCCACGCACATGAATGACTAATGTACAGAATTCTTATTGTTTGCTATGGGATGGAGCTACGGTGAGACGCAATGGAAGCCACATATTTTGAATGTGTGTGAGAGTGGAGAAATCAGTTCATAAAACACACTATAAAGACAAAAGAAATAGGCTTCATGTGAAATTTTACTGTAATGCATTTTACCATATGCGGACGTCTGCACACCATTACAGTAGTTTTATTAATGTTTTGATGCAGATTAATGTCGAATCAGTAATCATGAAGTAATGAAGAGGGAGACAATGGACCATGTTTGTGCAGGTCTGCATGTGTGTGTGTGTGTGTGTGCGTGCACAAGAAAAAGCAAATTACTATTCAGGATCAATTATGGAAACACTGTCGTCACTCTTATGAGCAATCATCCAAGAACACATAGATGTATTCAATTTGTCGAGTCCTGGCTGTCCCTTTTACAAGCGACAAGCCATTAGGATGTTTGGAAAGTCATTCGAGCTGCATGCTTTCAATTATATCTTGGTTACATTATGTTTATCAGTGCTTTCAGAATAATACACATTGCATAGTCAGTGCAAATACAAATTACGCTAATATTATTTTTCATTGAAAGGGGTTAAAAAAGCAAAAGGCCTGTCATTTCTACAACAGCGGCTAACCAAAGAACAATAGTTTCAACTCAATGTTTAAATCAAGAAGACTTTTCCACACCAGCCCCTTTGCCCCCTTTCTTAATTTATGACACAATAATTTCAGTGTGCAGTAAAACCTTTTTTGATTACAAATGGCTCCAAACCAGAGAACGAGAGAGAGAGAGAGAAAGAGAGCGGCTAAATGGTGGCACAGAGGGTTTTACTCTATTCAACTCAAAATAAGCTCCGTGCAGCACAGACCTGCTTAAACAATGCGAAAAACCCAGCAATGCCTAGACTGAGGTTTGTTAGCCATGCTGAAGAGTAGGGAGTGTGAGGTAAAGACACTGCAGAATCTCTTCATTCTAACATCGACCTGCAAGGATAATAGTGGCCTTTCGGAAAGTCTTCAGCCAAATGCTTTTTTTCCCCGTCTTTTTCTTCAACCAAAAGCCACAACGTGAAGCTCAGGTTATCACTTTTTCTCTTGTTTTCGGCATTCGTTTCGAGCATATCACCAAGCTAGCTATTTCTCAAATTTTGACTGCTCGCTGTACACGTGAAAGCCCACGTTTTTGGAAATGTGGGTCAGGCATTAAAACTCACAAGAACTGCACACAGGAGTGAGGGAGTAAAATCTAAATAAAATAAACAAACCCTGACTGCCTCCTAGGTAGCTACTTACATCACAATTCAAAATTTTGAAATGGTAAAAATGTTAGAATTTGAAGTAAAACGTAAATCCTTACTCATCGTTACTCATTCCTTATAGCAAGATGTTCTGTTTTGCGCAATGCGGAATAGGGACAGCGAACTCATGTCAATGCAAACAGTCTGCAATGCTAAGGAAGAAGATGGCCTTAGCTGTCTGCACACAGGTTAGAACAATGGAAGGGAGGTTTTCAAGAAGTTAGTTAAAGGCTGAACGAATAAACAAGACCTTCTTTTCAGCAGCATGGAGCATTTTTTACAGTCCACATCTCTGTGAGAGAAGACCATTGTACAGAGCATACACTGATGTAAGTCTTGTGTCTAGACATAACATGGCTGAACTGTAATTTGCATTTTTGTCCTAATGCAGCATGAGGTGACTTCTTGTCTTTTCATTTTCTGATATAAAACCACATTCAAGTACAAACTGTGTGTAATTTTTGTTTCTTGAAGATTTAAAGACCCTCAAGGTATGTATTTTTTTTTTAGATAACTTGCATAAATTATTGATTTTAATTAGTTTTTAAGCATATTGCTTGGTGTGTGAATTTTAGAGAAGGCACTTGGAATTACAACACTCCCTATTCAAAATGAGACAATAATCAGAATGTAGGCTTGCATGGGGATGATATTGGACAATTTACTCTAGATTTCAGTACAGCCAACACAGCAATGAAATTATTTAATGCAATTACAAAGACAATTATACATTAACAGTACAGCACAACAGTGATTTCAAAAATATTCCTTATGGCGTCTCTCAGGCAATAACGTGTTCCTTATTTGTCTGTATATACTTGTGGCCGATTTGCATTATTTATAGCCTAATTGTAATGACATACAGTTACACTGTAATTTTCATTTACTTATGTCCTTTCTGCATGTATAAAATATGTCTTAGCCCAAGTTACAGTGCAGCTCAATAATTTCAAAAAAGAAAAATTCAAATGCTGTAGCCAAAAGGACATCTGCGAGCAATCTATTTGATCTTAAGTCTTCTGCCATTTAAAATGCAGGCAGCAGTTCAGGAGGGGCATAATTACACTGGCAAAATTGACAACATTAGACTGAAGGAACAGCCAGTTCCACACAATTATATGAATGACAGCCTTTTTTTTGCACCTTGTCCATCAATAACATGTTCAGACGACGGAAGTGGAGTGTAAAAGTCCCATTGGAAATATTTGGCATTAGCATAACCTTGATTGGAACTGGGAGCGAAATGCTGTGTCGTGCCCACTTGAAGTTGGCTCAGGGCACATGCAAACTCTGGGTCATTTTATTTAATGATGCTTTGAACCTATATTACTGATTAGAATTAGTGCCCTTTCATACAAACTGGTTTTGAAGATATGTAATCGTTAATTAGATATTAGAGCCATTTAATATTGCAATGTGTAAGACTATTAACATGCAATTCAACACTTTTGCATCCAATTTTTGTCCACTTTCTTGGAACATAAAATTACGTTTATGAATAAACTGAGGAAAAGTTTTACTTGAGAACTCCATATTGTGCCCATGTCAAAATTGTACATAATTCGACTCATGATTCATTCGTTGATTTTATGTTGTCATTTGTTAGCCCCTCCTCCCCGTAAACTTTTAAAGGGTACACATACAATTATTGAGTAAACAACAATAATGTGATAATCAATTTCTTGCAGACTCTTACAAAACGAAATGGCTGGCAATTAAATAAAAATGATGGTACAGTCTGCATGGCTCCACATTAGGTTTCACTTAAAGGACACAATATCTTTGACAAGTGGACTCTGAGGACAAATATTTTTATCCTAATCTGATTGTCTTGACTTACAACTATGCACCGCCTTGCACTTTATCAAGTAAAGTGGCTTTTTCCTGTCTATTAAGACAAGCAATTTCTTACTAAAGGACAAAAGAAATAAATGACGGGGTGCCTGAACTGGACAAAATGGTGACCTTGTTTTTAGTCATTAAGTTCTGGATCAACTTGTGTTTAGGGCACTAAGAGCAAACGGCAGTCTGAAATGCCATAGAAATTGATGTAGTTCATTTTACACAGAAAGACGAATGTGCATCCGTGAGCACCTTGGGAGCTTAACGACTTTCAGGCGTGCTTCGACAAAAGAGATTTTGTTTTTAACCTTTAGGACAAGTGGGATCTCCCATAGGATACAAAGAGCAAGCAGCACAATAACACATTGCGCTTTCCCCAGGAAGGCTACTTTTAAACACACTTTACACTGAAGAAATGACACTGGAAGTCCCCACTCTCACAATACCTCAAATTAATCACAAGCATTATGGATATGGCTGATTTGTACACACAAAGGTCTGGTGACCCCAAAGTGCGGCCCTTTTGAATCAGAAAAATAAATTAATATCATGCGTCAATTTGCTTCTCCCAAGAAGAGAGAGTAATCATGTTCCTTACAAACTCTCCATTAGAAGTACCATTAGAGACACATAACAAAGCGCTTGTTCTCACAAACACTGTCTATCCAGTGCTAGCTCATGCTAGGTTCTCCATTTCACAGCCCAGATACATTGAGGAAAAGACGACGATGATGTGCAAGGCCTGATATTATTCATGTGCAATAATCGTATACATTGACGATACACACTCTGCCTTAAAGTTTTATCAGTTTTATAAATATAATATACATTTCTTCATGAATTCACATTCTTCTCAGAATTCATTTTTCACACCAAATCGCCGTGTTAAAAATATTCTTGTATATCTCTGGTTATTTACCTTTGTGAAAACTATACCTAAATTGTATGGCGTCATTACATGCAATAATACTAATAAAACATTAATTGACCAGGATTAATGTATTGTGGTATTTGCTTACCATGTGAAATACATGACTGCTAAATGACTACATTGTAAATTGTAGGAATTCAGTATAATTAAATGCGTAATAACCTGCCTTTGGACATACAAAAGATATTATACAAGAATACTTTAACAAAGTATCAAATATAAAAAATCCACTTATTTGTGGCGCTCCTCCATTAAGCCGCCATCTTAAATAGAGCTCAATGAAATATCTTCTAACACGATGCAGTGTTTACAATTCATGCACTTCCCTCAATTTAAATATCACAACTTTCGGTAAACATATTTAATTTAAAAGTTCAATTCAGCGATATATTTGACAAAATGTTTACTCTAAAAATAAAATCAGTCTTCCGTGCAGTACCGCTTATGAGTCATTGACCAATTCAATTTAGGCAATCCATGCAATACATTTCCACAAAACCAATTCATTCACTTAAAATTATTTGATTGGAATTGTCTTCCATCTCGTTTATTCTTGTCTACTTTCTATACTCCAAAAAAGATCGCTTTTTCAAGACAGAAAATGGCGGACTGGGTTGCACACTTATGCGAAAAACAATGCAGCGCCATCTAGTGGAACACTCACCGTTTCCTGCCATTTTGCACTCTTTTTCACTTTTTTTGTTTTCACGGTCAAACTTGGCAAGCCTAAAGTTAAGATTCTAAAAAGCTCTCCCATGGTATTTGATATCAAAGCCAAAAAAATGGTATCACTGAGAACAACGCCACTGACTGTCGTCTCTACTCCTCTCATCCCACCATCCTATATATTCCCAAGTAACCTCTGAAAAATGAGGTCAATAGAGAGAAGAACTGAAGAAGAAATAGAGAAGTTAAAATAAAAATACAAGACATATAGCGAATTTAAAAGATAGTCAGTGAACTAGGAGAAGGAAGTACTTTAGTGTCAGAACAGTATTTATTGTCATGTATCAGTTCCACTAGTATACAGTGTGACTGAGGTCTATTTTGCTTCTACGTTAGAGATCTCTTAAATCATACGGCAGCTAGAATGCCACAGGCCACACCAGTGCTTGATGCTTGACTGAAGGTTTCAGTGGAAGTGCTGAAATATAAATCAGAAGACCTAGAATTGCGCTGTCACATTCAGCAGTAGCCTTAGATTCAAAACTAATTTGTCTGCATGGGGCAAAAATAGGTAAGAGGAAAAACTCAATTCACCCCCCTGGAGTGAGCTATGTAACATATGATCTGTCCTTAATCCAATATTTCTTGAGATTCGGACTTGCCATTGCCGTTACAAATACCGTACAAATTCTGGATACTTCCAGATATTATATGCGATAAACTTGAACTAAAATCTAACTCAATTTGTTCTACATAGCGTTTGTTATAATAACGAGTAAAGTCCATTCAATATATTACCAGAAACTGAGGCCTGTATTTTGTAATTTGAATCACCAATAACATGTACACAACATAACAATAAAATATAACCAGTATAATACTTTTTATATCAAACAAACTTAACGATTTTCAGCTGTATTTTACATTCGCTCATGTAAAATTTTGATCAGTACAGCAGATGTTCTAGACTACTACACGCAATGTTATTTTAACAGTCTTAAAATTAGATGTTATTATTCGACATCTCATCTTACAATGATGTAATTTCAGAGGGGAACTAATATAAATAGCTATTAATGTCACTGACCACCATAAAGCCATCTTCTTCCAACTACTGATTTTTCCAAAGGTTTGCCTTTTCATAATTAAATCAAAGTATGCAACAGCATAAATACCATCTTCCGTTTAGCTACAAAATAGTTCTGTGCGTCAACCAACATGTATGTTTTTAATAAAGATAAAGAACGAAACAAACAAATTGCTCGACAGAACATTATTACTTCAGTTTCTGTAACTATCACTGTATAAAACTGTGCCCTGGGTTCTCACATACAAACTAAAGGTTGTATGTGAGAAATTGAAACCTAGTAAGGCTATGGAATAACTGCCTCTATAGTTTAGTCATGGATTAGACACACATTTTTTTCATACAAAATGTGCTTCATCAGATTTTCCAGGACATCCATCTAATCAACAGGTGTATATCAACCACACCCATTTATCTCTGAGTCATCACCGATAAACAGATATTGACCACACCTATTCATCCATGAGACATCAACAAACAAGTGGACATTGACCACACCCATTAATATATGAGTCATCATTATAAAACATAACATATGAGATTACCTTTCCTGAGGGGGGAAACAAAAAAAACTTACATTTTAACAAACATTTATGAAAAGCCGAGCAAGTATATGAACACTACTTATTAGCTAGCAGTTTATGCCATCCATGTAAAATAGATAAATATAATGGCTGAATATCAAGCCAAGTATCAAGTGAAATGAGATTCAGCTTTCTATCAATTTTGCTGAGAGTTGAAACAATTTTATGCATAATAACTTCCAAGTATACAATGTAATCATATCCATCCCATTAACCCTCTAATTAACCTATAGAATTTGCAAGGCAGCAAAACAAAAACAAACCATGTTTTGTAGGGAAATTAACACTGCAGCATTTTGCATTTGCATATTATACAAACACGCAAAGCTTTCCCATAAATCTTTAACATTTCAGGATCTCTCAAGAAAAGAGGGTCCTACCTGCTTAGATACAATCTGCTTGTAAATAACAAGGAATTAAATCATATAAAATGCTACAACTGGAAATGTGTTTATGCTGGCACACTACCTAAACTTTACCAATGTGTCTTTTACTGTGAGGGTCAATGCAAAGCCTATCAAGGCCCAGTCTGAGATGTCCTGAGATGTCCTAATGTTACAAAAATTCTAATGAAAATCCCAAACTATACTTTAGTTCCTTTACATTTTGAAAATGCAACCAAAAGGAGGCCTCATTTTTAAGACCCCCTAAACTCTCTCCATTCACCCTCTTTTGTCGTAGCAGCTTTCCCTTCGAGGTTCATTCCTATGCAGTGCTGTAGAGCTGCTTTTACGGAACCATGCTCCACCTTTTAATTTGTCCTAATTGTCAATAATGCACTGTTCAAAGCAAAACCCCAAAGACAAAATGGTCTAAATGTGTTTTCAATATACACAAAGCAAGACAAAATACAATTGATAACATCAATAATTCACGCCCATTAATTATTTTCTAAAATTTCCTCCATTGTCTTGGGGGTAACTTTTTTTTCTTTTTTTTTTCCCTTCGACCATTTGTGAGTTTCGCGAGAACTTTTCAGCTAACATATTTTGTCAAAAGATTTTTTGCAGCATAAAACAAAGTCCAAGAACAATACATTAAATAATTCCACACAACTTTTTATAACTAAAAAAACGTCATAATCAAAACAGAATCAAAAAGGAACCACGTATACTTGTCTCACGGGCCAATCTAAACACTTTGAGACAACATTGTGCTCCCCTGTCTCTACCAAAACAAACACCACAAAATACTGAGAAGGGAAAAACACTAGCAAATACAATCCAGAATGGGACAGTACAAATGCATTAAATGCATAACAGTTAACTAGTACATTTATGAGTTGTGTTTATTCTGAAAACTTTTAAAGAGGGACCATGGGCTGGTTTGACAGGATAATATGGCAAGGCAAGAACTTCACACTTTTGCTGATCATGCTGATGAAATAATGGGCAATTTTTCCCAGATATGTAAACATTTTTACCTGCAAACAATGAAAAACTGTGGGACGAGCCCAATTCCTGTTCTCCTTTATATTATCATTTTCTTCATTTGTGGTACAATGGCATAGACAAATCCAAGGCACCAAATTACCAAGGACATTTTTGTGTATTTAAAGAGTAGAAAGAAAATCCATGCGTCTCATTGGCTTTGGCACTTAAAAATATTTTCCCTAAGTCAGTTTTCAACCTGTCCTGGCAATCATGGTACTGTTCAGTTTGTCAGAAAATTGGACACGTATTATTCAATAATCAAAGAGAATGGCCCTGTGATCGGTGAGTTAATGGAAAACTGCTGCGCTTTCTTCTTTCACTATAGTTATTTTATTTTTAGTTTCTTGTTTTTTTTTTAAACAAATGTTATTTCATGGAGCCATTTCTTATTAATTTTGATTGTGAGAAAGACTAAATTGGGTTTCCAGGGGTTTCGTTTCATTTAATGCCCATGATAACTTACAGAAAGAACATCTAAACTTTTCTTTAAAGAAATTTGAAAGAAAAAAAGATCACTGTGATCCAGGAAAGCCTATGGGGGGAGAACTGTACATCACTGTTTGAAGAAAAAATAAAAGTTGATGAATACCACAAATCTCTAATGCAGATGGAGTTTTGCTAGCTTTTAACTATACATCTGGAACACTTTATTTACAAGAACATGTCACGTTAATTCTGGATTTAAATCTCACACTCTCTCCCATCTTGAAAAAGACAGATATCAACTTTTTATTGTGAACACATATTAAAGCAACAAACAAAATGCTTTTAAAATAGTGAATCTTTACAGAGAGAATGTCTGTATAACTTTGTCAATCATGCTTGCTCTACTGCAATTGCCAATATAATGCTAAGGAAAACAGATGTAGGTTTATTTCTAAAGCCATGAGTGTCTTCTTCATTCATTTATAACAGATTATATGTAAATAAGACATTAGCTATACATATTCATTACCTATATGTATTTGTATAACGGCAACAAATATCAAATTCATGTATCACACACCCACGTGAGGAATTAGGAACGGGTATTGGTGAACATTCTGATTATATTTTCATGTAGCCTACCTTTCACTAAGGATGTGCCATTCACTATGTAAATAACCGTGAGTAATGTATGACTACGTAGGCTGTGTGATTAGTTGTTTTATTCGGGGGTGTCTCTTGCAATAATACTCATCTACCGAATAAGATAATTGTAATAGAAACGCTCTAATAGAAACACCGGATTGTCGACTGCTTCTAACAGACTAGGACGCATTTGCTTATTTTGAAGCCTATGTGTCTGGTTTAAAAGTATGTAATCTTACTAAAATGTTTGTACTTTTAAACCTGGTCTGTAGAGTCGATGTTGCCACAACCACCATGAAGCAATCCGTTACCAATAACAAGAGAGTATAGTTCAGTACTGTCATTGGCAAACTGTAGCCTAGCCTACTTCTGACATGATACAGATACACTAATGTGCGATTCCACGGCCGGTCACAGAAGTAGGGTTTCATTTTTATTAATTGGATGTGGCATACAAAGCTGCTAATGTTGTGTTTTCGGAGGGAAAGAAACTCTGAGCTTCAGAGGAAGCATAGAAGACCCGTTAACTCACAACATTGACTGAAAGAATTACACAAATAAATCAAAATTCTGCTTTGGGGTCACATTCATTGAACTCTCAACGGGAATGCGTGATTAAGGGGCACCAAGACAGAAAAGATTGGTAATTTAATTGGTAAGAAATGGTGGTTCAGGAATTCATCATAAATAAATAAATAAATAAAATAGGGCAAGGGGCAAATCATCCCACGCGACTGAATTTATGGAAGTTTCTTAAGAACTTTGCAAAGTGGTTATTCCGTTGCAAAAGCTTTTATATACAATAATCTCTAAGGAATAAAGTTATTATAAAGATACTCATATTCAAGCACTATACTTTTTGAAATCACGCTAATGTCCAGACATAATGATAAAATATTGCTAAATGCATCCTGTTTAAATTACAGGAGTGAGGTTTCATTTATTGAGCTCGCATTTTATAGTCGACGGTAATTAACAAACATTAAGATCTTAGGTTAGGCCTACATGTTGTACGTCAGTGTGTGTTTGGGAGGTATCGTGTTTTCATTTTGAAAAGTCGTTTTTTTCTCATCCTTACCTGGGATTTGTGCTGTTCCAGTAGACTGCATATCTGTCTGAAATCACCTTGCTATCGTCCGCCCACACCGAGACCCAAGATATGAGGGCTACCACCAAAAGTGACAACTCCATTTGGTAAGCAATATAGTTCTTGTCCATGATAACCTAAAGGGAGAGTCAGTGTGTCTAGTATTTAAACAGGTCAGTTTTAAATATTATTGATAGTGTTTGATATTTAGATGGCTCCTTTTCTCAAATGGCCATGATGATTTGCAGATCAATAAGGCAGCAAATTGCAGTCCACTCCTTTGGAATCCAGATGTGTCACTGAACCGAACTTTTCAAGGTTACGCCAGTACTTCATATAAGTAAACAACAATACGATTTCATTCAAACAATTCAGCTAGCGCACTAGCTACTCTTCTACTGTTGCACGGTGAGCTGTTCCAATATCCATTAAAATCCATTCTGCGAGAATAAAATGATTGATAAAGGCATGCCTGAAAATCACCACAAGCCGTCTGTCAAGTCCTTTTTCAAATTCACTGAGTAGAAAGATGCAACGGTTTGCCTTTTAAATCCATCCACCTCCCGCATAACTCGCTAAAACTTTCGTCTTCAGCATATGCTAGCCTACCATCCATCCATTGAGTTGTTTGTACTCAAACCGTGAGCAACAATATTTCAAAATTACAACAATGTATTAAACACATTGCGAGTTTTTATGTTCTGAGCGACCTGTTCAAAATGCCATGTGTCTATTATTTCAGAGAAACAGCTGCTTTGATACAGTTTTCGTATCCTTGTTTTCCTTTCTTGTCCTATTAGCTGAAACTCAAAACAGCGTTACAGTATTTCCGCAGCACGCCAACATACAATCCTATGAAAATCATTGGTTTGCAAATGTCCGGCTTTTCAGACTGCCACAGTCACATTGCGAGAGTAATTCAAGCATCAATCTCCTTTTTCCTTCTTCAGTCTGTTTCGTCCATTCGTCGCTTTTCTTAAGAAAAAAGTTATCAATTTTTAAGTTTTTGTTTTTGTTTGGCTTTCGCTGCGTCCTCTCCGTGCAGCTAAAACAGCACAGCGTGGCAAAGAGATACCGCATCAATTGCAAAGTTGTTCCTGTTTCGACGTATTTTGCCGCTGCCGCTGAGAGGGAGGCAATTTCGTTCCATGCCTAGTGTTGCTCCCCGTTCATCCCTGTGTGTGGTGTACAGCCCAATGGAGCTGACATGATTTTTTTTGAGACGCGGTGGTTTTCTCTTGCGCGCCCTCTCCGTCTTTCACCGCATGTCTCACTCCCCCTGGCTGCGCAGCGCAGCCTTCCATTCACAGCCTGTGCTCCAGTCAATAGGGCGGGGCTGCGCGCGAGGCGAGGGACCTCGGGTATTTTCTACACGCCTTTGGAATCTTGGGGACTACTTCTTCACTTCTTGTGCGTTCATTGCCACACAGGGTTGTGTGTTTTCGTTGTGTGCCGTTTTCATTACATTACCTTAGTAGTAAACTTTTATCATTGTCATTACATAAAATATGTAGATGCTTCAGTCCATTGTGAAAACTCTCAAGTGGTAGCCTACGTTTTATTGTAACTGGAAGAAGAAAAACCTATTGAAATAATGTTTTCCATACTAACTTAATTATTGTTCATAAAATGTAAACGTATGGTAGTCTAAAAACGACATTATACGTGGGATGTGATATAGCCTATAAAGCTACACAAAGATTTATATTTTGCATGCAGAATGTTCATCCAAATTTGACTAGAATCTGGGCCTTTTATCATACCCTGCAGATTGGTTGTCTGACCAATGATACTCTGCATTGCTTTGTGGTCTGTGAGGCAGCAGCATTATTGCTGCTTTGAGTTTGGTTATATATGCTGAAATGTGATTATTGAGGAAAAAAAAAACTCTTTGAATCTCAGAAAGGTGTTTTTTTCAGGGGGAATCAAATCTGGATTCAAGCTAAAACTGATAATAGTGATATTGTGTTTTTATTAGGTATGTATTTCACAGATGTTTAATCCCTAGGGCTGTTTTCCCAGTAACAGGATCTGGTTCTCCTGAACCTATCGTCCTCCTCTTGTCTCCCTCGGCAGGAATCAGAGAGCGAACACAGATGTGCTGAGGGCAAAGAGACTGAACGTTCCATGATGTGTGATTCAGCACTGATAAATATTTAACTGGCCAGCTTGGCGGGTGGTGGACAGGGGCAGGAGAGGAGAGGGGGAGGAAAGAAAAATACAAATGAAACTTTAATTCCCACTTTTAAAGATGGCACATAGATTAATGGCGCACACTTATTAAAGTTTCAGAGGGTTTCATGCATAAATGCATGGCCATTGCGCAGTATACTACTAGTGATGTGGCCAGGGCTATACGAATGATTATCCTCAGACAGGTAGCTTTGCTACAGAAAAAAAGAAACAAGTAAATGTGCTAGACTAACATGTGGGGTAAAAACAGTTCAACAAATGGGCAAGAACTGGGCGAAAAATAAGAGTGTAATACTTTTCTGATATACACTGCCTGGATAACAGGAGCTGATCAGCAATAGCTATACATAAGCTTTTAGCCATCTAGTGGTGAAATGAGGTACTGTAGTTTATTGCTGAGGGAGCCACATGCTCACTGGTGAGTCAGTGAATAAGAGTTAACACTACCAGCTAAGGCTGCTTCTTGTAGTCACAACAAATAGATTACGGTAATTATTACAATTTTAAGAGCTTTTCAATTAAACATTTTCCAGGAAGGACCGACAGCTGCAGTACATATTAACGATATTAATAGATAAGTGAAGAACATGCTCCCCAGTGTGACGTGAGACAGGGATAATGGTGTAGAGTTGTGCCTCCGGGTGATGGCACACCAGGGTTAGCATCAGCACGCTCAGATCCCCATTTAGTGACAGATTTTCAGGAGTGGTGCATGCAGAGTAGCCTTGTATTCGTATAATCGGAAGTTTCTCCCTAGATTCTGGTTTCTATGCAAAATAAAAAACAAAAAATGAATGAATATTCAGTAGTGTGCTGTGGTGCAGAGGGATAATGGCAGCATTGGTACAGGGAGTGTCTCTGGCTTGCAGCAGTCCAGCAACAGAAGCAGAAGGCAGGCATCTGTGTTGGAGGTCGTATTTCTCCCTACCACTTCCCTCGCCCTGAAGGCTTTACGAGACTAATTACATCAGTTCTGGGGTTACATGAGCTAAAGGGGCAGTGGCTTTGTAAATTATTTTTCAATGAAGCCCTTGCACTAGTCCGCCCTGGGGCCTGCTCTGGAAAAATCTCCGCAAGGCCTGGCATGACAACCACCTCAATCCCTGCAACGCCACCTGTTGAGGAGGGCAGGTAGAGCCAGTGATAGCATAATGCTCTACTTAACAGGTTCAAATAGAACTTTCTGTTCACGTGTAAACTATTCCCCGTCGTCTTCCAACTCCCAAGCAGATCGCTCAACGCATTAACAAGTTAAATGTTGTATGATGAAATTAAAAAGCATAAATGGATTTAAAGGGGGTTCTCAGTTTCAATGCATACCAGTAGAGGTCACTGTGGCCCCTATTGGTAAATCAACCTCAGATAATGTGCTGCCTTCGTGAGTTATTTATTTTATTTACTAAGCAACTAAGCTATTGATTGGAAGCCTGTTCTTCTAACTGGTATTATAAGTCTACCAGGCTAGCAGTGTCAGCCTATGGTTCTTGCTGATATCATTTCAATTGTTATTCTTTACCTGTTGGCTGTGTGGTGAAACTATGATAACATTGACCAACTGCTTTGAAAGATTGGAGCATTGTTTTATGATGCACTGTTGCATTTAAGAACTAGGCCACCATTTGCCACATCTAATATAGCTGTTAATGTTTTATGTAAAAAATAGAAAACATACTACCACATCCACTTCCAGACACCTTTAAGGGCATTTTTAAAGCAAAATCATTGACCACACAGTGACACTCATGTGCACTGTAGACAGAGGTCTTCCCTCTCCGCATAGAGTTGCACTTTAACAAGCCTTAAAGCCTGTGTTGTTGCTACCAACGTCTGGTTGTTTTGAGACATAATGTCTCAAATCTTATTTCCCTTTCTTAAAATTGACAATAATACTACTTCACCATTTTCCTTCAAGGAAAGTGTCAGAGTGTCAGTATGACACTTGTAAACAGTGATAATAAAAAGCAGGCTGCTTAATGGGTCAGTTTCCCAGCACCAGTAAGCCAAAAATGTAAATAGTCCTGGCGAGAGATGTGGGTAGTGGAAAGGCAGGAGGCCACATCTGGTTTTTCTTTCACAAAATGATCCAACACAAGCCAGCAACTGCAGTGTGTAAAACAATACTGGAGGGAGCACACATACCTTTTCAATAAAGGCAGAAACAAAAAAGATTGTCATTGTTGGGTCGTGCAGTGAGGGAGATTGTGGTAGAGTGGTAAGTGTCCACTGTGAACACACAAGTCATGAGAGCACTTCTCTCGACGTTGTCATACATACAGCTTCAATGTCCAATGCGATTCTCAAAAGGCTAGCAAAGACTTTTTTTTATTTTATTTCTGTGTCAACTCTTCATTTGTTGATCTGTCGTTGTTTTTCTTCCAGATTGCATGGCCTGTTGAACTGACCGCTTTGATCGTGGTTGCATGAAAAGGAATCAAGTGCAGTCTTGACCTGTTGGTTTTAGTGTTGCATCTCCGCATAAGTACTTAAACGCAATCTGTAACCAAAGGAACTGCTAGGCCCTGTTTCCTATTAACATGAGCGCCAGTGACACTAACCATACCTCCGTTTTAGCATTCCAGTACAATGCAGGGCAGTGCCTCTGTGTTACCATGGTCAGTGTTAGGGTCACATACACTGGTGAAGCACTTCGGTTTAAACTTCATCCACATGTTGGCACCCCTGTCTGGGGGACACTGCAACCATAAGTAAAAGAAACAGAGTGCCTGCTATCAATTTCATAAAAATAAAAAAAACGTGGCTTTCTTCAGTGAGAACAACTTCAAAGCATGCCTCTAGCTCTGATAATAGCAAGATAACAAGATAATAGACATACCCACACACAAATATTTATTCACTGAGTTAAGACCTATGTGGATTAAATACATATCATAGTTAATTATGGTGTGCTCTGGGGAAAAAAACAGCATGTCACAAAGTGTGCTAACAAACAATTCCTTATGCTTTTTAATTTTGCATGGGTCACAAACTGCTAGCAATCATAATTAATTTCATCTGTTTCTCCTTCATTTAGCATAATTGAAGCTTTTACGGCACTTAAAGATGGATTAAGAAGGTAGCAATTATTTAATCAGTTCAAATGCATCTTCAATGTTCTTATTTGTTTTTCTGTTGCTGAAGTGTACAGTTAAAAGATGTGAGTAGTTATGGAAATCAATTCAAGCTTATAATCAGTTTCTAGGTATACATTTTTTCACTGATGTCATATTGTCAGTAGTTCTGTTATTTATCTACAACTGTGTGCCTGAAAAGATTGATTTTCAGGTATTTACGTTTAATTGCAGTTGCATGCACATACAGACACACCACACACATACATATATCAATGTAACTGAATACATTCACATATATATGTATATATGTGTGTCTGTGTCCGTGTGCTTGTGTGTGTGTGAAAATGATTCACTAAGAAGGCTTGTCATAAAAAGCCTCTTAATCTTTCTCACATGACATAAACTTACCTTTGAGCATCTTTCACTGAACTGTATTTTTGCCATTGTGCGCCCCCTGCTGAAAAGCAGTGGTATAGCAGGGTTCAAAGGATGATTATATGTTTCTTTAAAACATAAAAGGGATTGTTCACTTTCTGGGGTTTAAAAAAATATATTATTTCCGGTTTACTGTATTTTTTTGATGGGCCCAGACACTTTTTGTGTGCAATGAAGAATATTCTAGAATGCTTTACAAATGTTCCCAATGATCTGCCAGCTTTACAATGGCTGGTATAAGGGCATTGGAGGTTCATAGTCTAAATCAAGAAAGTAAACTTCAACTCGAAAGCTGCTTGTACGGTGATGTTATGCCTCCAGAGGTTGTAGATATACAGTCAAGCCGGAAAGTCTCCCCACCCCTTTCACCTTCTCCACGTTTTATCACGTTACAGACTTATACTACAATAGATTGAGTTCATTTTTTGCCTCAAACATCTACACACAATAGCCAATAATGACGAAGTGAAAACAGGTTTTTAGAAAATATGCAATTTTATTTTACTGACAAAAATAGGTTATTTAGGGGTTACATATCTGTACACACCCTTAGCCTAATACTTGGTTGCTGCACCTTTGGCAGCGATTACAGCTTCAAGGCATCTTGGGAAAGAAGCTACGAGCTTGGCACACTTGTTTCTGGACATTTTTGCCCATTCCTCTTGGCATATCCGTGCAAGCTCCGTCAGGTTGGATGGGGAGCGTCGGTACACAGCCATTTTCAGCTCTTTCCACAGATGTTCAATTGGATTCAGGTCTGGGCTCTGGCTGGGCCACTCAAGGACATGCACAGACTTTCTCCAAAGCCACTCCTTTGTTCTCTTGGCTGTGTGCTTCGGGTCGTTGTCATGTTGGAAGGTAAACCTTCGCCCCAGTCTGAGGTCCAGAGGGCTCTGGAGCAGGTTTTCTTCAAGGATCTCGGTGTACTTAGCTGCATTCATCTTTCCCTCTATCAGGACTAGTCGCCCCATTCCCGCTGCTGAAAAACATCCCCACATCATGATGCTGCCACCGCCATGCTTCACTGTAGGGATGGTATTAGCCAGGTGATGAGCGGTGCCTGGTTTCCTCCAGACGTGACGCTTGGTATTCAGGCCAAAAAGTTCCATTTTGGTTTCATCAGACCAGAGGATCTTGATTCTCATGGTTTGAGAGTCCTCTGGGTGCCTTTTGGCAAACTCCAAGCGGGCTGTGATGTGCCTTTTACTAAGGAGGGGCTTCCGTCTGGCCACTACCATAAAGGCCTGATTGGTGGAGTGCTGCCTGGATGGTTGATCTTCTGAAAGGTTCTCCCATCTCCACAAGGATACGCTGGAGCTCTGTCAGAGTGACCCTCAGGTTCCTGCTCACCTCCCTGGCCAAGGCCCGTCTTCCCCGATTGCTCAGTTTGGCCGGGCGGCCAGGTCTAGGAAGATTCTTGGTGGTTCCAAACTTCTTCCATTTACGAATGATGGTGGCCACTGTGCTCTTTGGGACCTGAAAAGCTGCAGAGATTTTTCCGTACCCTGCTCCAGATCTATGCCTTGACACAATCCTGTTTCTGAGGTCTGCAGATAATTCCTTTGACCCCATGGCTTGGAGTTTGCGCTGACATGCACTGTCAACTGTGGGACCTTATATAGGCAGGTGTTGGCAATCCCCAATCATGTCCAATCAATTGAATTTATCACAGGTGGACTCCAATTAAGTTGTAGAAACATCTCAAGCAGTATCAGTGGAAACAAAATGCACCTCAGCTCACTTTTGGGTGTCATATCAAAGGGTGTGCACACTTGTGTACATATGATATTTTACATTTAGATTTTTTATAAATTAGCACAAATGTCTAAAAACCTGTTTTCACTTTGTCATTATGGGCTATCCTGTGTAGAATTTTGAGACAAAAAATGTACTCAATCTATTGTAGAATATGTCTGTAACGTAATAAAACGTGGAGAAGGTGAAAGGGGTGGGGAGACTTTCCGGCTTGACTGTATGCATATCTTCAAAACATTATTTGTAAGGTTTCGAGTGCAACTGCTTTCTATGGTCCTTCAATGCCCCAAAACCAGCCGTTGTCTGGCTTCTGTAAGCTTTTGTAAATATATAAAATGTCCTTGATTGGACATAAAAACTGTCTGGGCTGAAGTGAAATCCAACACTAAAACTGAAATAATGAAAACATTTAAAAAACCAGAAAGAAAACTATCCCTTTGAGGACTTTAATAAGTTAACATGTCATACATTCAAGGTTAACCAGTATTACAGCTAACACCTTACCTGAAGAAATATTTTATTCTAATAATATTAGAATAAAAATATATATTGTTTCACATACGGCAGCAAATTATTTCTTTTTTTCCATGGCTCAGTAGATTGAAAAATATAGCAGTTAGAATATGTGCATTTTTTCTCGACACTTATACTTTCAGATCATTCTTTGATACATAACCCTGTACTGTAATCACAAGAGTAATTCAGACAAAGGGGAAAAAGAGACATGCTGTTCTCAAAACCATAATTTAGAGGCCTTTGAAATGGATCTGAATATAAATCTTGCAAAGCACAAAACACAATGATTTTCTTCACTTCAAAAAATGATGAAGTGGTGCCTGGAATGTAGAACTCCTGCAGGTACATTAAAATAAATGAAAAGGAGGAATCAAGTATCTATTTAAGGTTCTCAGTGTCACATATCTTTTTTTAAATTCAAAAATAGTTTTGATGAATATTTAATTTTCATGAAATATTTGTTCTCTAGATGCCTCTTCATGAACCTTAGGATTCGGGATCAGCTGTGGCGAGGAAAGGGTTAACCTGACCCATTCCAACACAGTTCCATTTGAGGGAATGAGTCAGTGTGGTGTGCATCAAGAACAGGGCAATCTAATTACTCTCTGATTCCAGGGGCTTTCGCAGATTGCATTAGCCCTTCTCATATGAGCTCGGGCCGAGGCACGATTGTTACACCATTAGATTAGGCAGCTCTGAGTTGCAGGACTGTGCTCAGTCACTACCAGAGGGACAAGAGCCAGAGGCAAGGCAAAGTAATGAGCATCATTGTGGGCCCAATCAAATTTGTGCAGCCTTATATTTCAGCCACATTTTGCCTGGTTTTCTTGCCTCTCTTTGAAGTTGTCATTGGGGATAATCACAGAGAAACTCATGATGAGCAGCATGTTTTGTGTGGGCTGTGCAGCTATGTCAGATTTTGTCAGTGTGTGCGTGCCTGCCTGCGTTTTGTTAGAACTGGTAGTCCTTTTTTCTGTCATATTAATTTCACACAGGTTTTCCCATTCAGAAACAGTGGGGGATATCCTAAACATGATTTTGAGGGGTGTAAAATGCATTGAAGGGAATGGCAGATAGAGGTTCAGTCTAAGTTTAAGAGAAAAGCACAATGGCAATCGCGGTTTAATTTGCCTGTGTTTTTCTAAATCGACATTGACTTCCATTAATAATAATGGGTGTGCTGCTTGATCCCCTCTGCCCTTATCCTCATCTCTGTTCCTGACTATCCTCTTTTGGAAGTTTTAACCCCATGAGGGAAACACGGCAGACATTGGCAAGCAAACCTTTTCCCTCCTTACGTGTAATTGGGTTTACGCAAAACCACCCGCAGTACAGCTGCAGCGGAGGCCGTTCAGAAGAGCACCCAGGAGAACTCTATGAGACGCCTGGTGCAAGTTTCATTCCGTTTATGTGGCTAACCTTAACAAACAAACAAACATAGCCAGATTTCCAATGCAAGAGAAGACAAGAATGAAAGGAGAGGAAACAGACATGAGATTTTCCAGAGCAAGTGAGTGAAAGGCAGACTGCCCAGCGCATTATTGTAAATAATGAAGAGGACGGGCCGGCTTCCTTACAGTGGAAAATCAGACCCATTCAATTAAACCAAAGACTTTCCATCCCTGTGGAGTAAACTAAGAACGAGGGCTATTGTTTCCAGCATCTCCCATGAGCAAACAATCATGGCGAAGCACAACCTCAAAACAATCACAGGCATGTTAAAAAATGGAGTCGCTCTCCATTATTTTTTTTCTGTCTCATTGACATGCTGCCATCTATCTGAATAGTAACTGTAGATCCAGACTGTTCTATATGGCATCTCATAACAGAAGCTGCTGCTATCAAGGATTAATTTTTATCTGGGCATATTAGTGCATTTCTGCTCTCTATTCCGTGATCACAAAGTCCTTGGTGTATCATGTTACACTGGCTGTGCACAGGTAACACACAGGCGTTTGAGTGATTCCTTTGCTTGTGCCATCAGGTTGGGAGCTTACACGCCACAGTCCGGATATACTCGGCACCGCATGCGGATAGGTTTCCAGGTCCCTGAGTGACTGTGGATGGCAGGCAGTGCTGTGGACACAGTTGACCCCTTCACAACTTTCCCGATCTATAGTCATCGAGATGCCTCAATGTGCTAACAGCCGACCTCTGGAACATCCTTCACCACCAAAGGAAAATATGCCAGCATTGAAAGGCAGACACGCTACACTGTCTGAATAGTTCATTGCCGTAGAGGGCCCAGGCCAGACATGCTGGGTGTATAGCCCACCTGTCACCGAAACTAGCTCCCTTGTGACCTCTTGTTTGCATGGACATCTGCTCTTTGTCCCGCTCACAATCATTTGTCGTGAGGAAAAACATAGCCGTGTTAACCACAGCTTAAGAAAC
The DNA here is from genome assembly GCA_029718625.1 of Synaphobranchus kaupii. NCBI lineage: Eukaryota > Metazoa > Chordata > Actinopteri > Anguilliformes > Synaphobranchidae > Synaphobranchus > Synaphobranchus kaupii. The sequence continues at coordinate 34,441,446 of CM056377.1, read as the reverse complement.
CCTTATGCAAAAGGTAAAGAATAAAGGTTCCAATTAACCGACCTTCTCCGCTCTGTTACACAGTTCAAGCTCGGTTGCGGTCAAGTTAATTGGGTTAACTGCACCCTTAATTAGCTTGTGCTCTCCAGCTATTCATTCGACTATTCAAGCCAAGGCTAAAACACCTCCACTGAGGCCAACACAGTTATCTGCCAAACACAAATACACAACGGCAACCACCTTTCCTCCATTCATCACGCCGACAAACGCACACATATAAACACAAACAGCCCTGCTGATGCCCCCCCCTGGCTATTTTGTTATAGCTTGGAAGGTCCAGTGCTCTGTACCATTTGGCCTTTTAATTCCTGCATTTGTCAGTGTTAAATGCGCAGATAGAGCCCAACAGCACTTATCTGGCCAGGATCTGCTTTCTTGGAAAGGATCCAAGGCACTAATCTGATACAATGATTAGAAACCGTTGAATTGCACAGGGAGAGGACAGTGGTAGAGGAAGAGAAAACGGGGAAAAATGAACCCAGATGCAGGAGTTATTTTTAGTTTATAGAGTGCCAGAGGAGCATGAGGGAGAGATGGAGAGGGGAAAAGAGAGAATAAGGAATATGTTTTATTTATGGTAGCACCAATACATATCTGGGCTCCAGGTGTGCCTGTGCTGCATCTTTATAGACTCATCGCTTCCAAAGACAGGATGTTTCCATTTGTTCATCGCTAGTTCTCAGGTTCATCAGAAGGTTCATTGTTTCTCCAGCCTCTGTTGCTAAGATCCTCTTTTCTATGCCTGTAATAAATATTTTTACACTTGGAAGTTGTAAAAGCTCTCCGGTGGTTTTTGGCAAGGATACCTCGACTGGTCAAGTTTCAAAACTCAGATTGCCTTGAAATAAATGGCCATTTTTATCGTTGGTTCAAATAATAGCCTGGAACCTTTTCTGGGGGGGGGGGTGGGGGGGGGTGAAGGATTCAACAAATATTTTCTTATTACATTTTGTGATGAATGAAAATCGCATGCAGTAAAAGAATGGCCACGCCCTTTAGAGACTAAGCCTCATGCTGAAACACACACACACACACACACACACACACACACACACACACACACACACACACACACACACACACACACACACACACACACACACACACACACACACACACACACACGCACACACTCACATTATCCTTCTCACAAACAAACATCCATGTATAAATATATAAATGTTTTTGCTCAACAATGTGTATTTTTATATTTCATATTCTAAAAGGACATTATTTAGAAGTTAATATTAGATTGATTTTGCAGTTGCTGGATGTCAATATTTTCGCCTGGCTAAAAAAAGTTAGAAATAAAATTCATCCTCTGCATCCCAGCACTGCCAAGTTCATCTTAAAGCCCCCATTGACAGGAGAGAGTGGGGCTTGCAGAGTCAGCAAGAAGACTGCAGAGCAGGCTTCCCAGGAAAGCAGTGGATGAATGTTTCGTCCCAGTCTCCCCTTCCTTATTTGTGCCCAAGTGACCTAGACCAAGGCCCATCAAGGGCCGCCTGGCAACAGGCCTGCGTCAAGGTTGTCAACTCCGCATTCAAGCTTTACCCTGAAATAACATCAGTGGATGCTCCTCTTGCGTCGTCATTCCCAAAAGTCAAAGGAATGGATGCAGGGGAAGCAGTATTGACGTTAACTCTAAATGTACTCGATGCATTCTAATGGAGAGGAGCTTGCAGTAACCGGCAGCGTGCAGAGCCAGCCATTTTGATGTCCATTTCCTTTCTGTAGCCTCACAGAACCCAATAATAACTGTGATAGCCAAACACCCGCACGCACACAAGGCAAAATAAATAAATTGTGTTCACTTTCAGTCTACAAAGGATTGAATTCTTCCCTTCCCTTCACTGTGGGAGAAAAAGAGAGGGGGGGGGGGGGGGGCTTTTCGAGAATGGATACATATTTCATGCATAGACAAAAAGAGATTTTATGTTATGGGAGACTAATGGACTGCCTCTGCTTACAGGCACAAAGAAACAGAGAGGAGGAGGTGGAAAAAAAAAAGCTTCAAGGTGATGACATCATCAAGTTTGGCTCTGGGCATCTGGGTGGCAGGGCTTTTTTGGCACGGTGGGGGGAATTAAAACAGCGCACAATTGCTACCAGATGGGAACATGACCGCAGACAGCATGATTAGAAACAGTAAGGTGCTGGCATGCAGAAAAGGAGCAAACGACAGGGCTTTCGCAATGGTGGACACCGATAGCCCTCGTTGGGCAAGAACTTTAAGGGCACGAAGACTTTACCCTTTTTACGTCAAAACAGTAACCTGGAGGCTGCGGTCGGCTTTTTGTCTCCACAGTGGTTGCAAATTGGCAAGGTACGTGTAAACTGCGCCGGCGCAAAGATGCTTTTATTACTGATAACAGCTGCCCTGTGCTGCGTAGAGACACTCTGTGCCATGCCCGCCACAGTAAAGCAATCAAAAATCCGATTCCTCTCACTCGTATTGATGTATTTCTTGGGAGTCTGCATACCATGAAATGAGGCTTTTTCCAAAAGCCTGGGACTAATTGAGCGTGTTGGCAATGGCCAAACGCTACACATGTTCATCTGCGCTTTCCTGTTTTGTAACGAGGGTCTGATTTATGCAGCTGCGTAATAAACAGTATAAAAGCAACATGGTTAAGGCCTGGGTAATGTTGTTGACTGCGTCGAGCTATTGATTGATAGTAATGTGACTGTGGAAAAAAACCAGAATCTTCCTCCGCTGTCATATACTGCACGGTCAGCTGCAGAGGCCACTGTGCGCGGTGCCTGAATGCTCACAAAATCATTCTGCCTGCCTTTTGTGTTGAATTCGTTATATGTTTTTACATAGAAATTCCTCCATCTAGGAATCAAAAACCACCTATCAATCTTTCAGGTTCGGGCTCTCTGCCTTCAGCAAGTTTTTTTTCTTTCCTGTAATATCTGCTGTTGTTGACGTTGATGCTGTTACCTGGAGGAATATTGATGGGGGGACAAGCTGAACTGGGCGAGTGGAAGTGCCTGACAGTCACTGATCCGCTCATCAGCCGTCAGGAAACGAGCGCGCGCCTGTCACTACACATTCACTTCAGTCACTAACACACCTCCGACAACCCGGCGAGAACAGACCCTATATTTCAAGCGTGAGAAACCAGGTTTTTCTGCATCGTCAACTAACCCGTCCAGCAAAACTTTCCAATGTGGAGCACTTGAAGCAACGCGAGCGCTTTTGTTTTACGTCTTATAAATAAGGTCCGAGGATGGCATCGTGAAGCACTGAGACCGGTGCTGTGGCCTATTCTTAGAGTCGTTCACGTTTAGATTTTTTTGTGAAGAGTAAGATAGACTGTCGTCTCGGCCATGTCAATGTACAGCCGTCAACTGCAGCGCCATACAAATTTAATGGAGCACGCTCTCTGAGTACCTTATTGGCTTGTTCTATATTACATTTTTGGAAAAGGATTTCTCACTCATTTAAAATAGTTAAAAGCCCTTCAGAATTGAGTGGAGGACAAGAGGCTCTGTGGTGAAGACTACACCAACGAGCAGAAAGCAGGCTGGACATGAAAATGCACCTTTTTTTGAAAGCGCAACCAATTAGGGTAATTGAAAACAGAAGATGTGTCCAATTAATAGGTAAAAGGAGAACGCGGTCGCAATGGGAAGCGGTTAGCCGAAGGCGGAAGGAGGAGAAAATTGGCCATTATTTACGTCTCACATGCCAATGCAATTATCTATCAGTGCTACACAGGAGGGGGCTTTGGGAGATAAACAACAGGACAGGCACAAACTGGCAGGTGTGGGGGTGAATCTGACCGTTAGAGGAGGCACTTGTGACGGGAGGCGTTGAACCATAGCTTTGCATAATACCCCTTTTAGGTAAAGCACTGAGCTGTCAGAGAATTCCAAAACTCCAGACCTGGATAAATACACGATGTAGCTGTCAGAAAGGCCATGCCATTAGCTTTATTTTTATTTTATTTTCTTACTGTTTTCTATTTCACATGTCAAACCATGCGTGGTTGCTCATCTCTCTTGTTGCTTACAAGACAAACACATCAAATTTACTTTCTTGCCCTAACGCTCTCCTCCTCTTTCTTTAATGGCACTGGACTACACTTCATATTAATCTTCCAGACAGCTGTGGTGTGTCTGTGATCACTCAACGTGAACAGCATTTAGCGCTTGCGAGATGCAGAGACAGAGATGGTTTTATAAGTAGTTAGCGCTGTTGGAGCAAAGTGTTTAGGGCTGTATTGGGGGAAATGGTGGAAAGTGGGTGGAGATGAAATTAGCATTTAAAATACTTGCCCACCGGGCATTACCTCACCTTGAGCACTCAACCAATATCCTCCCCGCTGCCCTTTTAAAACTTCTCCTTCAGCCTTTCAAAACTATTACCAACTTCTCAGTTTGACACTTTCATTTCAATTTTCATTCTTATTTCTGTTCTCTTTTCGCACTGAAACCTTTCCAGGTCCCATAATGAAAAATTGAAATGAAACGTTCCAATTGGTGTATGTTTGTCTTCCTAAATTTCATTTCCTGAGACCCAGGGTAAAATGACCGATTTACTATAAACAGGGGATTTTCCAGCTCTGCTTCTCAAGGGCAGCAGTGGAGCGGTCTGTTTAGCTCTTTTTTTAAATCACCGGCAGTTGCAGCCCTGACGGAGAGCCCAATATGGCACGGTTAAGCAAACTCGCAGGTCAATTAGGTAATGAGTTGCTCAGGTAAGGTAAAAAGAAAAAGAAAAGATTAGTGGACCTGTTAGAGGATTCGTCACCAGAGGGCTGGGGATCAAGTTCAGCGCTCCATTTCTGCTCAGTCCACTCGAGTTTTAATGGCCTCTCCTCCGTCTTCTCTTTAGGATGCAGTGGAGTGAGTGTTGCTGGGGCTCGAGGCAGTCCGTGCCTAAGTACTTTCCCAGATGAGCCTGTACAGAGCGGTGAGCAGAAGAGGGCAGATGGACAGAGCATGTTGGACACAGTAAGGGGCCGGTTTCACATCTGCGTGTGCGTCTTACCGCCACTGTGAAAAGTAAGAGGATCTTACAATTACTCCTCTCCTTTGTGTCCTGATTGGTCAAGCTTTAAGAAAAAATAATTAAAAACCTGTGCCAAGATGTTTTTTTTTTTGTTTCCTGATCACCTCCCTGACTCCTCCAGCGAAAGCTAGTCTGCGTGTCTGTGGTTCTTTCTGTATATGCGTACATGTTTTCCTTTGGATTTAATTTAAGGGTCGGACATTTGAGTAAATAATTGACGAGGTTGAGGCCTAGACTAGCTTCGTCCCAGCTGCACGGAATCAAACCACCCAAAGGGCGTCCCCTCCCACGGTCTGATCTTGCTTAAATGAAGGCAGATTCCTCTTTGATGTCCCTCCGGCTGCAGGGGAAGCCTTGTCCGCCGTCACCGTGACATCAGTGGCGCGAAACCGCAGAGGGGTATTGTTTCAAAGATATATCCATGGTGAAGAAAAGGATGAGGGTTGAGAATTTAATCAAGAAACTCATTCGCAGACTCTCACCCACAGGTCGCCGGGCCCGGGGTTCAATTTCCAGGCGCCTCAGTGTGACGTTTGCATGTTCTCACCATGTACACACGGGGCTTCCCGTACCCGCCAAAGACTAGGCTGACCAGCTGCTTTAACTGCTTCACTGGGTCGCCTGGTGATGGACTAATTTTCTCTCCAGGGTACAAAGCATTCCACTGATTTTGGCTTCACTTCACTTCAGTTGCTTGTCTTTGCTGTGTTCTGAAATGAGAACAGTCACCATAGAAAACTCTTCCGATGTCTTTGTACACCCTTGTGAAAGTCAGTCGTAAATGACGAACATGTGAAATGGAACAATCTTCTCCTTGATGCCCGGTGGATCATACAGGGCTTTCAGAAATTTTGCAATTAACTTCTAACCGAAGATTTTAAGGACAGTCTGGCACCAGTTAAAAGTGGAGAAATGAAGAAATCTTTCCAATGTTGCTATTAGGCATCATTATTTTGCATTGTAATGTGTGCCAGGACTTTTGTTTGGCCATTATGATGTCAATAACAAAATGTTTGTCCTTTGGAACCCACAATAGAATCTGATGACCATAAAAACATGGGAAACGTTGCCAGAGCAATTTTTCTCTCTCGTGGACTAAGACAAATCAGTAAAGTGTGTCTTCATTCTTAATTGGCCGCGCTGATGTTAACAACGAAGGCACGCATGACGCCACTCCTAAATGTGCCGGAGCAATAATTAAACAGAGCTGCTTCAGTGCTAATTACATTATGGGAACTATCACAAGTGCGCAAGGGGAGGGGGGGTGGGGAACCGCACGTCGCCCAAACGAGAAGGAGCACAGCTCGTAGCTCGTTTGCCATTCATTTACAGAGCGGTATAGACTGACGTACAAGAGAGGAGCTGGGGATGAGGAATCGATGATCCAGGAATCACAACGCTGCCAAGATGGCAGCCCCGTTATCCACCCAAGAAGCGGCGCAAATTAGTTAAACTTCTGCCTCGGTAAGACGATTATAGTCTCACACCAACCATTTATGTCACGGGGTGAGTGATGTTACCTGTACTCCCCCTGCCCCCTCCCCCGCCCATCACCCATCGAATCATAGCCAATTCTCCCAAATAAATAAATAAGTAAAGATGAAGAGGCTGTTCCCCCGCCTGCCTTTCCCTCGGCTGCGCCTGTGATGGAGCACCGCCCGTCAGTACGTTCAGCTTGGTCAATTCAGACAAGCCAATCTTCCTTAAGCATGTCAGAGGAACAGCGCTACGGAGACACCTCAGACTTCCTCCACTGACAGCTGCTGGGGGAAACGGGGGAGGAAGATGGATAGATAGACGGACGGACGGAGTTCGGAGATGTCAATGACTTTTGAAAGGCATCAGTCAAAGGACCCATTGTCTCAGCAGCTTACCTAGTGGATTAATGCACTTGGCAAGCAGATTCCTTTTTTGTTTCCCAACGTGCCATTTGTCGAAACGGTTTTGGGCCCCCTTCGCGTGATGTTGAAAACAAATAGAGATGGATTTTTATTATTTTTAAAGGAAAGGTGTGATATGTAAACAGTGATTTTCGTTTTACAGTAAAGCATGCATACTGTGTGTCTATTTATGAAAAAAGAGTGTACTACAATGCATAACCATATGAATTACAAGGGATTCTGTGATCTGTATGAGGGATATGTATGAGGCTAATCATTGACGGGGTGAGCGTTTTCACTGGTTCACCTAAAATTAGTTGAATAACCTAAATTCATAATGATTTATAATTATTTTGCTCTCAGTTTTGTGATATATAATTAATACATACAGTATATGCATATGTGCATTCGCAGAAATACATGTGTATACGCACATATGCACTCTTATATTCTGCTTGTAGTTCCTCCTGCCTTCTGGTCTCTAGAAGATGGTCTCTTGTGAATGCTTGGGTAATTAGTTTGCATTAGCATGAAGAAATTCCACCAAATTAAATTGGGAATGGAAATGTCCAATAGAGGTGGAGTGAAACATTGTGCCCAGTTCTGTTCCACTTTTTATGGGGAAAGTAGAAAAATCACTGCGGCATGAACAGCTTGTTAACAGGCAAGGGGCGCTAATTGCAGGTCGACCTTCGCATAATTGTCGTTATTAAAATAAAATTCAAAAATCATTAAGACATACCCGCATGGTAATTAGAAACATGCTTCTCCTCTAATTGAATGCCGTTGTGCACTCATCAACTGTTCAGCCAAAGAAAAAATTTCAGAGGAAAAGTGCGTGCTTTGAATGAAACTGTTCGGCTGTGACTGATCCCGTACTCTTAATCAGTACTTCTGTACTTCTAAAATGTCTCCTATGTGTGCACGCTTCTGACACTGGCAATAAAAAAGTCTATAATTTGGATTGCGGGCGTATATTCTGACTATCAACATCTGAATTTGGAGCCTCGGCATGAACGGCAGACAGCTTGCCCTTGTCACTCTGTGAGCTGATGAAGCTCGCCAGAAGCTCCTCCCCTCGGCAGCGAAGAAAGGATACTTTTAAACTGTGCCCGATGAAAGAAACCGCCAAAAGGTTCAAACAACCTGAAAGCAGGCCAAGGTCTCCCTCTGACAATGTAAATAGTTTTGGTGAGTGCCGACAAGTGAGCACAGCCTTGTGATATTGATAAAGTCTTCTGTTTAAAAAACACGGCATATGGGGAGCCAGCGAGGACGGCTGTTTTCATATACGCAGTGGTAGTATACAAATCAATTAGTGTGGGGTAGCCCAAATGAAAGATCTTCCACACACTGTAATGGCTGTAAGTACACTTAAGTAATGAAGAAAGCTGTCCACGTCCCTCTACGACTGTTGACGTGGAGGAACATATAGGTCTAGCACGATAACAGGGTAACTGAACCACTCTATCAGGCCGTGAGAGAATGAAAATAGCTTTGAGCCTCCAGTCTCTCTCATGGCTCAGAGAGGCCTCATGGTGGACTTCTAGGGAGGAATTATGAGTGAATCGAAGGACCTCTCTGTGCCTCTGTAGGCCGCTGTTTGAATGGCGACATTAGAGAAACATTACCTGTGGAGTGCTGGACTGAGTAGATGCATCAAGGTTTGAAGCCACAGCCGGCTACACCAGGCCATGAAAATGTATTCTTAAGAGGCCTGTTTATCACACCACTCAGCCCCTATCCTTTAACACGGCCATACTGCTCAGCCTCGGCCTACTGGGCCTCAGCAAGAAACCTTTCTGTGTTTCCGCAATGAGCCTGTGTGTGTGTGTGTGTGTGTGTGTGTGTGTGTGTGTGTGTGTGTGTGTGTGTAGGAGAGAGGGGAGGGAGAGAGGTTTGATTTAGAGATGTTTCAGCTGCTAATTGAAGCCCAAAGAGTAGACTAATGGTGGTACTGGCACACGTCCATTTTCGCATCTTGGTTCTAAAATAAGAGTTAAATATAGAAACTAGCCACCTGGGTGACAGGGCTCGCTAGGCCATTATACGGAATGAAGGTGTTTGTCCCTTTTCCCCGAAGAGCCTTGTATTATTTAATTACTTCTCACGTGAGATTCAAGGGTCATTTTCACCACCATTTACACCTGACATGCACATACATAATGATGGCGGTTAATGCTGGAGAGAGGAGAGATGCGGCGATGTCAGTTGTGAGCTGTGGGAAATGTATAGGCATTGGGCTGGAGGGAGAGATTCACATGTGACCCCAGCGTGAAGCTAAGCCTGGCCCACTGAGCTCCTGTTCCAGCATTCAAAAGCACAGAGGATAATCTATTAACTGACGCAACGAGAAATCGAGAAGAGATGATGGCTTGAGCCGCGAGCGGGAACACGTGTAGACAAGAAGGGGAAGCAAGTCCGTCTCCTCTGCTCCCTTTGCTTCTTTGCAAGAATAGAAAAAGGTGACCTGCAGTAAAGGAGAGCTGTGCATCCCACTGTTGTGTAGATAAGAGAGGAATGTCTAGATTAGGAAGACATGTTTGAGGCACCAGAGAAGGGGAGCGGTATATAGATGGGAGCTCAGATGAAAGGACACTCTCGAGCAGTTACTGCCAGACGGACTCGGCGCTCTGCGGGCCGCTGGAGAGCCCAGATCTGTGTGTCTGGAATGAGGAATGAGAGTGAGAGCAGAGCCCAGAGAGAAAGAGAGAGATGGGGAGGGGGAGGATAGTGGAGGGAGTGCGAGAGGGCCAAGTCAAGTGGCCACTGCTGTCGGCTGTGGGAGCGTGGGGGAAATTGCGGCCCTGATGCAGTTGGGCCTTAGCGACAGGTAATTACATCCCAGTCTTAAAAGGGACCCGAGGTTTGCTTTGTGTTTTCTTTTTTTTCTTTTTTGGTTTGCCTCGGGCATCGGGAGGCATGATAGTCTGTGGATAGTGCTGTGTGCCTCGGAAACAAGGTACATCTAGAGTACAGACGACCGGAATTCAGTGCAGAAGAATAGCCTGCCAGCCCGAATCCATGTTTGTGTCTATTGCCTGTCTCAAACGCTGAACACTTCCATGCTGTGGTTTCTTATTGTGCAACCAGAGGGAAGCACCGCACCAGAGTCCTTTTTACGGAGAAACAAGAATTACTTAATCAATTAGGCTGTCAAAGACATTTCCTATTTCCACATACTTCCACCCTCATCTCTCAACCATTGTATTGGCCAGTTGGTTTTATGAAGCAGAACTGTAATATATTTATTTCCAAAATCATCTCACTAACGGTTAAAAACTGAATGTAGTGAGTCTTTCCTTGCAGATAGAACACAACCCCAGAGTCCCTTACACAATCCTTGTACATCACTCATTCATCTTTGTAAATATATGTTGTATGAGTTTTCTCTCCTTTTCAGATCATTTGGGAATGAGCATTGTGTCTTAATTCCAACTTCTCCATCATTTTGACTTCTCTTACAGCACAGGCCACTGGCTACAATTCGATCTTTCTCATCGGCACAAATTCACGTGTGAGCTGCAATCTACCCGTTATTTAAGCTTGCATCACAATTGATTGCGTGTACTGCCGTGTCGCTTGTAACATCCAGAGCTCTCCACACTGTAAATGGATACAAGCGCCCTGCTGTTTAAAGGGCCAGTACATGTTTAGGCTTGTCAGTGTTTGGTTATATTTTAAGTTTCACAGAGATGATTTTATGCACCAACAGATGTACAAAGTGTACTGACCATATGTATGATGAAGACTATTTTTTAATCATCCTCTTTTTCCAGTTTAGACACCTAGTGACCTATCAGTAAATCAAACAGTAAATCAAGTTTTCTGTGAATGAAAACTAAAATATTGAATTAAATGTAAAAAAGGAAATTGTTTTGAATAATGTGCATCAAATAATAGTGGCTTGACTCTCCAATGGTCGTAGAATGATGTACCCACATCCAGAGCTTGCCAGTGGCAACTGTGGCTGGGAGTCCCATGGGTGTCAGATACACCGTGACCCAGGCTGACTTCACATTTCAGAAAATGTGCAAATTGGACATCTGTCCCACCTGAAAATGAAAGGGCCAGATTATTCTGGAGACTGAATATGAATTCCAAAAAGGTTTTTGCATTAGAAGATCGGGGGGTCTGAAATTAGTAAACAAATGTAAAAAGAAATAAAATAATATATATATAAAATAATAACGCAAATGATAATCCAATCAATGTGTTAAAATGGTATCCAGGATAATAAACGTGTCGTCGTCATGCTGTTTACAATGTCAAGGACAAAATACACTTTGTTAATTAATTCCTTCCTAATAAATTCTGTTGTGCTAGTCTGAAGTAAACATCCGCTTTACAAATGAGATGGTAACTAGAGTGTAAGTATAAGTGTTGCGATAATGACAAGACATTCATACAAGTAGATAATTAGACAATGATAACATAATAAAGGATCCTAGAATGACTCTGTGGTTATTGTTGTACTACTGATTGTTTATGATGTATAGACAGTATACAAACCAAAACAATGATAGGGGTCTATAGCCATTGTGATCATTGCTTACAGATTGAAAACGTAGCATATATACAATGCCATGTATGTCGACTTCACATTGTGCTGGAATTGGACGTAAGAAGGATATAGACCGGTAGATTATCTCAGAAGTCATTCTGATGTGGAGTCGCTTGGCAGCAGAATGTGCAATCCTGTCGTTGGCTGTAAGGGGAGCCAAATATACACAGAAAGATAGGCACGGTGACATTTTGCCAAGAATGAATTGTGGTGATTGCTCAAAATTCACAACACTTCCTGTAAAGCATTTCGAGTCGCAGGCATGTGGCTGAAAGCTTAGCAGAAGGAATGAATTAGGCCCACAGTCTCAATTACTGATAATGGAGGTTGGTGAGTGAGGGAGGGAGGGTCTGACAGATGTCTGAAAGAACAGGGGGAAATGAGAAAGAAAAATCAGGTAAATAGCTAGCAGTTCCCCAAATAAGTATTAATGCGCTTTTCTTACCACCAGAGGTATGTCGTTTGAGAGAAGGTAATGAGCCAAGGGAAAGCGACAGGCATACTGCTACGTGAAAGCGTGCACACGAGGGCGCATTTCAATGCGCTTACATCCGCAGCATTTGAAAAATACACGCCGCGGGTCTGTCGAGCACCTGACCCCTTCGCTGAGGAGAACCCAAATCGACCTTGCGGTGTGGCGAGACCCGAAAGCCCCCTCGCCACACCGCTAAAACCCGAGGTAACCTCGGCCGCCCGACAATTCCCGACACTTCAAAGTTCGATTTTCACCCCCTCCCCTTCCTTACACGGATGAAAAGTGAAGTCACATTTTCCGCCGGAAAGTCTACCCTGAACAATCGCAATGGGTGAATGGGCAAACAAGACAAAATGGCCTGTGTGTGTTACGGCACTGAAGATCGCAGAAAGGGCAGCGGCAGATTTAACATTCCTTCTTGGTGCAGAAATGGCTTTTTCATGAGCCTAATAGGAAATTATATGTTATTATGTCCTGCCATTTGACACACTGATTATAAAATGATACAATCCAAAGAAAAGGGGGGAAAAAAACATCTGATTTATTTTGAAATTCAAAATGTATTTTTTTAAATTCATTATTCTTTCAAGAAGCCATATACACCTCATTAAACTAAAATGAAAAAACGTAATTGTTTTTTTTTGCCTCCACTCATCACCCTATCCAAATCCTCTGGGTAACATCCAAAATCTCATTTTTTCCAACAATCTCTCCCCTTTCCCCTCCCTCCCACCCATACAGTCTGTGAAATGCACTAGCATTCAGTCTGAAAAGCTTCCCCTTTTTACCCGACCATTGTATTGTTACAAACAGACGAGAGACACCACAACAGGATCAAATATAATCCCAGGAAAATCTATTTATCTGCACATAGTGTACATTTAACACACAATGCTTGTGGATATAAAAATAAAACAAACAAATTACCTGTAAGAGTGTGCAGTCTACTGGCAAATTACCCCACACATCCAGAAATGTTTCTCCCAGGTCCACAAATGATGCTGTAATTTAATCTCCTAGATGCAATTTTTATGCAGCGTTCTGCTTTGGAATGCACAATACCTGTGGTAAGCCTCTACAGATAAATTACTTTTTTGCATAGCAGTTTATAGCTGTAGCATAGAATTGGAAATATTTTGTCTTTCAAAATTAATTTCCCAAAATTGTCTTTATTAATGCGTTCCCCTTCGTCGCTACTATCTAACTTTCTTACTTTCAAATTGTAGTGCTTTGCTGATATTTATTCATTTTCCATTACTTTGCTTATTTTTTATTTTTTTATTTTTTGCTTTTTACCATCTCTATGGTTCAGGCAAATATACTTCAACTATGAAATATTAAATTATAATATTGAAATGTTTATTTGCTTTACTTTCAAAATGTTTCCGCAGACTAGTCATCTGGGGTGATGTGAATTCTGAGAGACTTATAAATTGGAATAGCAATAATAAAAAATGTTTAAATTGCTGATTTTTGACAAAAGAGCAGTCACATGCGATACCCAGATGGAGGACGGCGGAAGCTGCGGTATGAATTAGAAAACTGATTAATGCAAGTGTGCAAGAGGGGTGAGAGGTCATCGGAGGGAACAGACAATGAGTTTTGCTTTCTTTCAGAGAGGTCAAACTTACAGAATGAGCGCCGGCGAAGGGGAATTCTCCCCAAAATGTGAGAGCTGAAGAAAGGTCACGAGTATTATAATAACACCCGCCCAACCAACCAAACCCCCACCTCTCGGCCTGAAGAAAACGCATGTTCGCAAACATTAGCTCCGGCTTTTGTTCAATCGGAACAAAAAAAGAAAATAGTCAAAGAGCTACAAAAGGAGAAATCTTTAATCACCTTCTTGAAAGGGACTATTGAGTGTGTATGTGTCTCCCTTCGCCTCTGAACTGTCCGTCAGCCTTATACTGGAATTTGGGGAGCCATCAAGGGTTGACAGGCGGGACTGCAATGGGGGCGAGCGGTGTAAAGGGGGGGGTGAGGGGGTTATGGGGGGAGGATTATGCAAAAAATCTGTCCAAAAATGACTCAAGTGGAACGCTCACTGCTTGACTAGTGTGTGAGAGCGAGCTGGCATTCCGGCGCTTTCCCACAATCCCGCTTTGTTCGCTCGCTTGTCACCGCAAAGGCGCAGAGCCCCCAGCCCGCAGAGGAGTGCGGAAGGAGTCTGAGGATGAGAGAAAGGTGGAGGGGGTGATAGAGGTTGCCGGATGTGGGTATTGGAGGAAGGGGTGTTTCTGATCTCTCTCTCTCTCTCTCTCTCTCTCTAATTTACATGGGATGGATTTGGTATGTTGGCATTATTTATTTTTATCCTTTTCCGCTTTCCTTAATGCATTCATGTTATGAAATATGAATGCATGGTGTGACCTACAGATGACTAGCCTGTGTTGAACAGTTTTTGTAAAGCCTACCCAACAGTGACCTTTACAGTAAAGTGCTTGAAATACTATGTGCCACCACTGAGTTTGCAATATACCGACCCTTAGGTTTTTTCAGACTACACTTTCTGTAGGTATGAGCATAATTCGGCAGACATCCAAGTTAGATTGAACGGAAAAAATGTTATTGCTGGCTGCTACTTTTCACCAATAGGTCCTTTCTATGCACCACGAGAGTCAACTTCTGCTAGAGTGGATTCTTCTCACACCAGTAAGGAACATGCAGAGGAAACCTACGAGTGCTGGACACTCACCAAAAAGAAGTGAATGGAAACCATTTAGCAGAATGTCCTGTAGTTTGGTATAGTGCAAGGCACACTGCTATTTTCACTCCTTCATATTATGTTTAAATTTCCTTGACCGAGACTGCGTGGGCTAACCTAATCAAGCTCAAGCGGAGAATGTAAACACAAGTGTTTTGATCAGAAATGAAGCAAATCATTGGTGAAGGTTTGGGTAGCTCACAGCTATCATTCATGTATTTGTTGTCAAACAGGGAGAGACCCACCACAGAAACACAGTGAAGGGGACCTTTGACTTTGACAGCCGTAAATCTAACAGTCTAACCTCGACAAGACTGTCTACTGGTTGACACACCATCTTGTGCACTCAGCTGTTTGCAAATGTTACTCTGTTTATAGATTTGGAGTTTGACTGTCTTCCTTCCATACAGCAAATTGTCACAAAAGTATCGTTTTTCCTGTAAGACGGCCTGCATATGAATGTGTGTGTGTGTGTGTGTGTGTGTGTGTGTGTGTGCATGCGTGCGCGTGTAAGTGTGCATGTACAAAATGCTCCCATCCCTTTGTTGATCTATTCAGTTGGGCTCCTTTGAGTCCTGAGCCCTCTCCTGGCTGCGTTTGTGTCCTGGATGAAAAGGGCAGTTTATTATGTCTCCCAGCAGCCTCAAGCTACTCCCGCACATCAGCACTGAGCAGGGTCACAAGTGAAGTTCTTCCCTGACTTTCAAAGTGGAAGGTGGAGGGGGATGTGTGAGGGGGAGGTAAGGGGGGTTAAGAAGGAGAGAAGAAGAAGAAAAAGGAGACAGAGTGGGGTTCTGCTTCAGTTACTCACTTCTGAGTGCCCTTCCCGTGGCTGGGTTTGACCTCTATGAAGGTCTCCCAGTTGCTCTCTCCCAGTTATAGTCTTACTGTACACCTGTCAAACACAGAAAGGGCCTGTGAGGTTTCTTCCCCTCTGTCGCTGTTTCTCTCTCTCTCTCACTCCATCTCTCTTCTCTCTGTGTCTCTTGTAGTCACCTTACACAGCAGTGAAAATAGTGGGCAGTGATTGACACACCAAACACTGATACTATAAGGCATGAATGTGCCACCTTGGCGTTGTCGAAGACAGAAAACGAGGAACTTGACCTCACAACTTGCCCCTGGGAGGATGCTACGTCCACAGCCACTGCCTGCTGTAATGTTCTGTACACCACAGGCACTGATGCTTGTGGAGAATGTGCTACAGGATATATGAATGTAATGCTGCAAGGTGGGAGACACTATAATAGCATTGTATATACTAAAATACATATTGTATGTATTCTCAAGGTTGAAAATTATAAACCCAAAAATGTAAAAAATTACCATGCTATAGGTGGCTGTCTAAACCACAGCCAAAAAGGCTGTTTTTTAATCCTTTAAAACAGATTCAAGATTAAACTGAACAACAGTTATAAGAAATATCAACTTGAGCGATTCTGTCGTGCCATCACTGACATGCAGAGAAGTGTATCGGAGAGTGATAACGAGTGCAGTCATTTCCCTACCAGTGCTGGACTTTGAATAAATCCATCTTCTTTGCACTCTTTCAAATTCAAAATGTTTGCGGCGCAGTCATTGTATTTCAAAAGGATTTCTTACAGACCATTTCCCCGGTTCCAGCTGTGTCACCGAATGCCATTCGTTCCCCTTGTTGGTTTTGGCTCCTTATTTTCGGGGAGCAGTAAACTGCGAGCCGACCGGAGTTATCCCATGCAAATCCTATCACAGAGTGCACTAGCTATCGGGCTGTTTGCATACCCTGTGAACATCACAGAGCTAATTGGAGGAGCATGTGAAGACCAGTCAGGCCGACGTCTAATGGGCACCTGCCATTCATACAGAACAGATGTACTCAAGATCAGAAAGTCAGACTGGTGGGAAGCCAGAACTGAAAGTTGAAAGAAGTTTATTTTGCAGCTTCAAATAATTGATTTAATTATACAAAATCCCCAAACAAGCCTTCATATGTCAGGGATGGCTTATACCTGCAACAGACTTTTAGTGCACCTGTTATGAAGAATCCAAATGAGATGATAACCCACATAAAGAATTGCATTAGTTACATAAATCATTCTGGTGTCAATTAACAAATAGTCAATTGTCAACTTTCAACTAACAATAAAATGAACAATTAATATGATTGGGAGTCACAAAGTTGCGCACAAAGATATAGCCTAAATTACATTTAAAGATACTTATTTATTATTCAAGTATAGTAAAATATAAAAATGAAGGTATTATTTTAGAATAAAATAATATAAATTTACTTCAGTGTTAGTAGAACCTCTAAATCTCCTTCTAATTATAGAGGAGATTTACTAAAAACAGATTCATAAGACAGATAATTTCTATTTTAACAACAGGGAAATTACCGTGTTAATTAATTGTTCTTGGAATGATTTTTTTCTGATTTTGGTGGAGTGCCTGAATTCATAATCCAGTCTTAAACAAAACTGTTCTGCTTCTAAAACTGAAACACAAGTTGCAAACACATCACATCATAAAGGAACGAGGGGTCGATCAACCAAAAGCAGTACAATATAAAAATTATAATATTAAATGTACCCATAGGTGGTTGGAATATGTAGGAGATGTATGTAAGATCTTATGATTGCAGTTATTCTACAGTTCTTTCCCTGATCATCTTTATTTGTATCAACAATAAAGATTTATAATCCTCTGTATCTCAGTATCTCACTGTATGTAGGCTAGACTCCAATGACAGAAGGAAAAGAAGTCCATGCTGCATCAGCATTGAAATTAGCAGTTCAATATCAATTAATATCACATTTCAATTTCATTTCTATAGCTATTTCTGTAAATTCTACATGTGTTTCATGCAATGTGCACACATTCTTTATCCAGTTGTAATCTTTTCTGGGTTTTATTTCATGAAGGTTTTCTCTACATGTGTACAATGGAATTGGTTGTTCTGTTTTGTCCATCCATTATCTAACCCGCTTATTCCAGGTCAGGGTCCATCCATCCATTATCTAACCCGCTTATTCCAGGTCAGGGTAGCAGGGGGGTTGGAGCCCATCCCAGCATGCACTGGGCAAGATGCAGGAAGACCCCCTGGACAAGCCGCCAATCCATTATAGGGCACACACACCATTCACTCACGCACTCATACCTATAGGCAATTTAGAGTCTCAAATTAGACTAACCTGCATGTCTTTGGACTGTGGGAGGAAACCCACGCAGTGACGAGGAGAACATGCAGATACAGAAAGGCCCCTGGCCTGGATTCAAACCCAGGAACTTCTTGCTGTGAGGCAACAGCAGTGCTATCCATGCCACCTGTTCTGTTTTGTAAAATGTTAAGTGTTATACTGCATATCGAGTGTTATTTGTAAAATATGTTTTTCTTTGAAACATGTTCGTGGATTAATGCCATTCTTTTTAGAACAGCTGTTAAGGTACACCTGCGTCTTAACACAAATAGCCCGCTCCTCCAAATGGCCAAATAATGTGACTGCAACTCAACATATAAAGCATGCGGACATGGTGAAGTGGTTTAGTCGTTGTTAAGACTAAACATTAGAATGGGCAATCTAAACGCGATCTAAGCGACTTTGACTGTGGCATGATTGTTGTTGCCAGGCGTTGTGATTCCAGCGTCTGTGAAGCAGTTGCTCTCCTGGGATTTTCACACGCTACAGTCTCTAGAATTCACAAAGTATGGTGCGGTAAACAAAAGGCAGTTCTGTGGGAGCAAAAACACCTCGTTAATGAGAGAGGCCAGAGGAGAACGGGCAGACTCGTTTAAGCTAACAGAAAGGCCACAATCGCTCAAATAGCAGCTGTTTACGTTGTCGCGTAGAAGGGCATCTCTGAATGCACAACCCGTCAAACCTTGAAGCAGAATCGGAATCCAGCAGCAGAAGACTAAGCCGGGTTCCTCTGCTGTCAGCTAAGAGCAGGAAATATGAGGCTACAGTGGGCACGTGTAGCCTCATAATCTCCAAAACTGGACGACTCTCTTGGCACACATTAGGCCCCTTAATACCACTTAAGCATCATTTGAATGTCACGGCATACCTAAGCATTGTTGCTGACCATGTGCATCCCTTTATGGCCAGTCTACCCCTTTTCAAACGGATACTTCCAGCAGGATAATGCACCGTGTCACAAAGCACGCATCTCATCAAGCTGGTTCCACAAACACGACAGTGACTTCGGTTTACTCCCATGGCCTGCACAGTCCCCAGATCTCAATCAAATAGAGCACCTTTGGGATGAGGTGGAACAGGAGGTTCGCAGCATGAATGTGTGGCCAAAAAAATCAGCAGGAACTGCATGATTCTATCGAGTCAGCATGGACCAAAATCCCTAAGGAATGTTTCCAGCACCTTGAAACCATGCCGCAAAGAATAGGGTATCCATACAAAATATTAGAATTATGATCCATATAAATACACCTTAAAAAAACATCTACAACATTAATAAATGGTATAGCTTATAGCATCCTATGAAAATCTAAATTTTGTAATAATTATATTGTATTGACGTTTGCTTTATCCTTCTTCTAGGATCTCGAAATTCATATATGCTGCTAGATCTCTTTTTCACGCTGTCTAGACTAGTCTAGTTAACTTCAGTGATACACAAACACAAGTTTCTTTGTACAGAAAATGCAGAATGTCTAAATGTTTTGCATAGAAGTGTACATATGTGTGTCCACATGTTATACAAATAAAAATATGCCTGAAATAGCCAGCCCTATTAGCAAAGTGGGCAAAGTGTGGACTGGCTCCGTGGCCTAATTGTGGGGCATGTGCCATCCCCCCTAGCGTGCATCCCAGATGGCCGCTATTGGCAGCCCACAAGGACCCACATTCACAATGTGTACTGGCCACATAATGGACCAATTAAAAACTTCCTATCTCAAAACTATTAACGTAATTACCCATAATGCTCAATCTTACACAACCTGTGCAAACAAACTTGGAAAAATGACCCTATTCTTTTGGCTATTTTGACAATCAGTTGGAATCGAGTAGTGTGACTAATAATGACGGACAAGTGTCAGGCCAGATGACAAAACTGTGTGACAAATATAAAGTTATAAAATGGTGTGATGGTTACTGGACATATATAACATTTCCAACTAAACACCAACTCCCTGAGCTCTTCGGGGAGGAAGGGCTATGCCTCCACCTGGTGTCCACCCTATATCATTACACAACACGCCTGTACACACATTTTTATGAAGGAATGTTACTTCCGCTCTAAATCGTGAAGTGGATTTCAGCAGCAGTTTCATTGTCCATAAATATAAAAAGCCCTCGAGCAAATAAGACAACACACAAAAGGCAAATTTTATTGAAAATCACTTGTAATGATTTTATTAGAAAAGAGTGCACTGTGTACAACACATGCTCCTGATTGTCTCTGCAGTGGAGTAGGCTACTGCTCCATTATCAGAGGACAGGCACAGTCCCTCGGTGTCTGAAAGATACTTCTCCTTTCAAACCAAAAATGGAAGTCAATTCATTAATTCCCAGAGAGTTGCATAAACATTCTTTTTAACCTTCCCACTCAGCCTACCGCAGTAATTTGGCCCCGATTATGCACACCCTGTTTAAATATCCAGGGAATTCATTTTGATAAACAGAACCGAGAAGTATGGAAGAAGCAGCAAGGAATAAGATTACAGAACAATATAGTACTCGTGTTGCACAAAATAGTTTAGTATTTGACACAACTCCAAACAAACAAAACACACAAGTGAGCTGCGAAATCCTTCAATTGGCGTCTTTTTCCAGAGAGGTGCAGCTTCGGTTTATTTTTCATCAAATATAATCGAAAAACCAATTCAGACATCTGTGAAATTTAACTAAAAACTCAGATTTGTCAAATGCCTACAGACAAATTAGCTTTAAGAGATTACAAAAATCAGCCTGAAGGAGATACAAGCCATTTAAAGCATCAGTGTAAAAATAGTTTTCACAAAAAAAAAACAAGAATTCGTACTTTTAAGCCCGAATACACAGTTGGCGTAACATCAGTGCGAGCGGCCACTCGCACGTCTGACATTCTCAGTAGCAAAGGCTGGAGCTGGAGCCTTTGCGACTTGTCTAAACGCTGGAATTCTAATTACGAAAACGACAGACCGCAGAACGCCTCGTTCCGTTTCGGCTGAAGGGAATCTGGAACATTTCCCACAACATTTGGTCCAGACTATGGAATCCCATGCACCTTTCTTCCTGGATTTGCCCATTCTGTCCTGGGACAGATAGGTATTCCAAGTATATTCTAGAATCAACACCATTACTGCCTCTATCCTGATCTTTTTTTCTTTTATTTAAAAAAAAAAGAATCATCCGTGACAAACTGAACAGTTTGTGACTTCATATAGAGGTTATTAATGACACAAACCAAAAATACACAGAATCTTTTAAATGGAAAAGCTAAGCACTGAAAGTGCCAAAGAATCCTCACAATTCGTGGGAGGGGGGGTGACACGCTCCGAGCCAAATCTTCAGAGGTGCTTTGACTGAGAAGTCTGCCGTACTGTACGAAGATAATTGAATATCAGGGCCGCAAGGCATAAATTCCAAATGTTTGTTCCATGTTCAGTACCCTGATGTCCACGGTCTCCACAGAGCAGATGTGAGATTTCTCAGTGGGTTCTGGCTCAATAACCCAACAGTCCATTCCCGCAGCAAAGGCCATCGCTTGGCTGCTCGTCTCATTTGATTAACACCACCACAGAAAAAAAATCACACTTACTCGCAATTACAGGTAACCCCCTGAGAAAGAGCACATAATTAATTACAATTAAGAAGATGTTTAACAGTGTAAAGCCTTGTGTCAAATGACCTTATTTTCCTCCTTCGTTTTGTATACCTGTCTGTGGAGAAGGAGTGCTGTGTTGAAAGGGATTTACAACAGTGCATATGCATTTACAGCATACAAAAATTATCCAATGAACACTTACAATAACCAAGCAGACAACATTACATTTTTTTTTTTTTTTTTTTTAAACATACATTTTAAACATGCAATCTTTCCTATTAAGTCTTTGGCTTACTGAACACAGTTAAGATTGAATCTGCAAGACCTGCTTACATTCTGAAAATGTTTTTTTTTACGTCGAGCAGGCCCGCATATTTTCGTGTGCAAATTTGGCACGCAAATAAAAGTGAAATCAAACAAGTGAAGAAATCGCAAGCACCGCGCGAGATGTCCTTGCAGAACCACTGACACGACCAACGCTTTCCAGTGCCTAATTAAACACATGACAAAACAATGGTTGAACACAAGCTACGGTACAGAACTCAAGGGAGAAGTGCTTACATGAAGATTCTAAATGCCAAGCGAATCCCAGCCAACCGTTAGACTGCCTCTCTGAGAATGGAATCCTGAACCCACTAAGCTCATAGTACTGACACTCTGTCACAGGATATAAAGCTAGCAATCAAGGCTGGTAAGTGCACGGAGAAATCACCATTGAACAGTTACACTCAAATGTTACATAAATGCACATCTAGGTACAACATTGTCCGTTTTAGTTGGAAAACATCACATGCTGTTAGGACTGCAGTCAGAACGGGGTGGGGGGGGGGGGGGGGGGGTCTCCAATCAAACCTTTCATCGGCCAACATTCTTATCTCAATGATGGGCAATATGACCTCTAAAAAAATCCAACTTTGGAGATAATGGTTAATAATTAATCAATTGGGAGATAATGGAGCTCGAGGATCAGGGAGTCTCTTTATCACCCCTGAGATTGTCTATGGATTTTTGAACGAAGGCTACCGTGAGCAAATCTCTTCTGTTGTGGTAATAACCAGATCATGTGGCAAGGGCTATTAAACAGGGGATGACAGTCCCACTGGATGAACCAGTCAGGCGAGAACGGCCGGCTCGCGCTATATTGGCATATTGGAAGGAGCTCAGTGAGAAATTCCCCTAAAACAATCGATCGCTCTGGTCTAATCTGCCCAGTCTGAACGCAAGATGTTTACGGCAAACCTTGACCATTGAGAACTAATATTCAACACAGAGAAAACTGTAAATGTAAAGATAAATAAAAGGTAAAGCAAAAGATCATGAAGGCCATCACTTTTTGCCTGTGAATAAAAAAAAAAGTAACATGAGTAAAGACAAGATATTTAATGATAGAAATATAAATAAATCCCGCATATGACCGTGGCTTGTGACAATGCCAAAAACAGAAAACCATGCCATTTGCGGGGGTCTGATGAGCACAATGTCACCGATTTTGGAGTAACAGGACACTGCACAGGCAGTTTTGGCACTAAAAGGTGCCCGACAGATTCCATCCACGTACTACACTCTATTACCCTCAAAACATCTGCCAAGGATCATTAAATAAAAACCAAGATTGTCTATTTGCTCACCACAAAACATTGCATACCTATCCTTTGTCTATTTGTATGCTTATGTTAAAAAAAGATTACAGAAAAATTATTTGAATATCCAGACTATTGCTTTTCATGGATATGGAGAAAAAGAAAAGCTAAATGGTGGAAAAATAAGCTCGGGGAATGCTTTCATTGTTTTCCAGTATTCTCTGTTCTTGGCCAGATATCCAGGACTCATCTGATAAATAGAGAAAAGAAAGGCAATTCAGCCAAAATGAACAGATGGGACTCTTTAGACCAACAAAGAGAGACTGTATCAGTATTTCTGTAAGTATAAGCAACTCTCCATAGCGGACAATTACAATGGAAATTGAGATTAGACAGGAATCGGTGAACCACCTGGTATGAAAAGTAACTCCAACAACAGTGCATGTAAACTTAACGAAAGCAATATGAGGCCATATTTGGGTAAAAATAAAAATCATCAAAGTGGAACTATGCTTGGTGCATAAAAGCCTTACTGAGAGAAGCGTTTAGTTCAATGTTATTTTCAAGACGGGTAAGAAATAAGTCGTGTGGTCAACCAGGTGTGTGGTCAGAAAAGTCACAGTAAGCAAATTCAAAGTAGCCTAAATATAAATGTGTGCAGGCTCAAAGTATCTAGGTGGAAATATGCTTGTTAGAGTAGGTAGGTGGTTAATAAATGTCACGCTCTTCCAGTGTACATCGCTTCAATATTTGGAAAAACCTCAAGACACTCACCGTCTCAGGGCCTTCGCTTCGTAAACCGTCATGTCTTCCTCGTCGCTCTCGAAAGGCGCCATCTCCATATTGTCCTCTTGATTGGACAGGAGTCCATACTTCTTTCTCTGAGTCGTCTTCTTTAATCTTAAAGTTATATAATAAAGAAATAGTCGATAAACAACTTCTAACTAGAATTAGCAAAGCATTACCCTGTCACACAATTTTTGTACCCTGTAAATGCTACAACACGTTAGCTTCAGGGGTTATTAGTAGTTCTTAACGTTAAGCATGAGTAACGTTGGCGACGTTTATCTAGTTATTACGGGAAATCCACGAAGTCTAAGTAACAGCAACAACCATGTGTAAGTTATAACATTAACTAACTCACCGGACTGCTCTTACAAGGAAGTAAAACACTCCAATGATTGTGATCCCAATTAGCACATATAGGGCCCTTTGTATCATCGAGCTGTCCACATTGAGTCTTGGGAAAATGTTACTATTAACATTTTTGGTAACATTATGAGAGTCGTTACTCGTATTATCTGGTTTCGGCACTTTAACGACAGCTGTAGTTGGTGATTTGGTAGTGCTGCCTATCGCGGACGAGACGGAAAGAGTCCATAAGATGCATACCGCAATACAAATGTATGCACTTGGAAGCTGCATTTTAACAGCTAACGTTAGTTATTTGACACTTAGGTAATTTAGTTACGTAACGTTAGGTAGGTACAACTAGTTATATTTTTGTGTAATAAAATTAAAATAAACGATACAGCGATTTGCCACAGTGTTGCGATAGCGCTGAGGAAATTATGAATCAAATCCACCAAACCGGCTACGATTCCAGCTGTCTTCTGCCGAATCTTTTGGTATCTTAGTTAGAGCTAGTATTTACACGTTTTAGTTCCTTCTTCCTGGTTGCAACAACATGAGCGTCACAGTGAACTGTGTCCGTGTAGGAAACAGAGGGTGGTCGATGACGTGTCACATTATTGAATTTCTTATAAGAACATATTTGGCCCTATCAAGATCGAGCCATTGCAAGTCAAAGGTGCAAGTGCCTGAATATTAAATTAATTCCCATTCCACTCTATGAAGTAGCACTGGGGAATGGAAAGTACAAAGTGGTATCAAGTCACTGATTCTAACGTTATTCTAGAGACCAACATTTTAAGGGCTCAGGTTGGAGCGTTGACCAGTGGGATCAGTGAGCCACAATTATTGCTAACGTGTTTTATGTTGGACGTTAATCTTATTAGCTTGCTAGTTAAAGAGTAGAAGATGTACATTGATAGTATTATTAGTATCTGTAACTTTACCAAACTAAATGCTGTTTAAGGTAAAGATGCAACCCCAAATCATGTCCCATGTACAGTATGACATAAGGGACGACAGTAGGCTACTTTGTTTCAAGTAGTAGAAGTATGGTAAATTATATAGATTCAGCTAATATTATCGTTACAGTATCTCATAAATGGTTTAACTTATACGAGATTTTATCTATGGTATGTGTGGAGTTCAGCACAGGAAGTGATGTCGAATTTACTTAAGTGTGGAATTGTGTTTGTTAGCTATGTTAAAGCAAATATTTTAAAGCCATTACTCCGTTTTCAATATAATATAATGTTCGCTAAAGTGACGTAAATTTAAGTTCGATAAGAAGAAAAAAAAGGCCTGCAAAGCTAATTTAAGAACCGGTCTGTCATATGCATAAATTGTATATTGGTACTTTTATTCATGCTTTCGATTTCTCCTCTTGCTTTGAGTGCATTCTCAAGATGAGTCATTTACCAGACGTCAACTTGTAAATTACTACAAAAGTTGCATTAAAATCACCAAACGTGAATTTTTGGTCAGTTTGAAGTTTGCGCCCTCCACTGGAACACGTTTGCACTGCCAGTTGTATTTAATTTTTATATTGTGGGACGCATTAATGTCAGTAGGCCTACTGCTGATTATTGGCAGTGTAGGTCGGTATTTTGCATGACTGTTCAACTGGTAGAATGTAGCATACAATTTCTAAATCTGAGAATAGATATGTATTTGATAAATGGATATTCCAAACACTGCTGACCCCAGTGTGTAGGCCATCATGGTAAGTTCTGCAATATATGAATAACATCAGGATGTTCTACATCTAAATATAGATACAGTAAATAAGATTATTAGGAATATACACTACTCACAAAAAGTTAGGGATATTCGGCTTTCGGGTGAAATTTCAGGATGAACCTAAAATGCACTATAACCTTTACAGGTGAAATTAATTTGACCTTCTCTAAACTTTTGAATGCACATGTCCAACTATTCAATGTTTCAGTACTTTTTTGCACAACTTGCTGTTCTCTAACAAGGAGCTGAACGGCAAAATTCACAACAGGTGTTTGATCCATGAATCGACCAGTAAATTTCCTGGTTCAATTAGAATTGGTATTTAAACAGTCCTCTTCATCATGCTGTTCACATTTTGACATCATGAGACCAAGACGACACCTAACAATTGATCAACAGTACCTCGCCATTGCGAGGCTTCAAACAGGATGTTCTCAGAGGGAAGTGGCCACTGAGCTTAGAGTGTCACAGTGTCATCAGCAGGTTGCAACAGAGATACAGAGAGACTGGAAGAGTCACAGAAAGGCATAGAAGTGGACGTCCTTTGGCCACATCCCACACTGATGACCGCTTCATTGTGAACAGTGCCCTGCGGAACCGGATGATAGAATGCCACTCAACTCCACTCAAATTAGCCCATTCTGTAGAATCTGAACTCAGAACGTATACAGGTCGCACTATCACTACCTCCACTACTGGAAACTTTATGCATGTGCTACCTGATTACCTTGATTTAGACACTTCATCCAGCTCCCTGTCAACCAATGATCTGGCAGAGGAATTAGCTACTGCTCTACGCAAAACCCTTGAAGTAGTTGCTCCGTTAAAAAGCAAAAAAGTAATTGAGGAAGAGGCTTGCCCTTGGTACACCGACCACACGCGGGCTCTTAAACAAAAGTTTCGGCAGCTTGAACGCAAATGGCGTTCTACTAAACTGCAGGTATTTCCACTTGGCCTGGAAAGAGAGTCTTAGTGCCTATAAGCATGCTCTCTCCAATGCTAGGTCCTCTTACTTTTCAAAGCTTATACAAGAAAATAAGACCAATCCCGATTTCTATTCAGAACAGTTGCTGAACTAACTAATAATCATGCAACAACTAACCCTCAAATTCCAGTCTCATGTAGTAGTAATGATTTCTCAAATTTCTTTAGTGGTAAAATTATTGAAATTAGGGAAAAGATCACACAAGTTAGTGACCATGGTTTTGACGATATAGAACTGCCTCCTAGACACACTGAACGTCTTGAATCATTTACTCCAATACTTGAGAGCGAGCTAATTCAGTTAGTTTCTTCTTCAAAATCATCCACCTGTCTTCTAGACCCCATACCCACAAAGTTATTGAAGGAGATATTGCCTATGCTCATCAAACCAATTATTCATTTAATTAACTCATCATTGCTATCGGGCCATGTTCCTACATCCTTTAAATTGGCAGAAATCAAGCCACTACTTAAGAAACCAAATTTGGATCCCACTTTCCTGGCCAATTATAGACCCATTTCAAACCTCCCATTTTTATCAAAGATTCTTGAGAAATGTGTAGCGCAACAGCTTTCTTCATTTCTACATACTTATAATGTGTATGAGAGGTTTCAATCTGGGTTTAGAAGCACCATAGCACCGAGACCGCCCTTGCCCTAGTAATGAATGACTTGTTCCTCTCTCTGGACTGTGGCTGTATTTCTATTCTTGTTTTACTTGACCTGAGCGCTGCCTTTGATACTATAGACCATAATATTCTCCTCTGCAGGTTAGAAAATTTAGTTGGTATTACCGGGCATGCTCTTATGTGGTTTAAATCTTATCTCTATGATAGATCCCAGTTTGTTAGGGTAAACAGTCAGTCCTCTGAATTTTCTAAGGTGAACTTTGGAGTACCACAAGGATCGGTCTTGGGTCCTCTGCTCTTTTCTCTTTACATGCTCCCTCTTGGGAACATTATAAGCAGACATGGTGTTAACTACCACTGCTATGCAGATGACACACAACTTTATATATCAGTTAAGCCAGGTGAAGTTGACCAGTTGTCTAAACTAGAGACCTGTCTCAAAGATGTAAAGGCCTGGATGACCCAAAATTTCCTCTTATTGAACTCAGATAAGACTGAGATATTAGTATTAGGTCCCAAATCCCTTCGAGATAAATTCTTACAGCTTCCCTTAAATTTAGATTGCTTCTCTGTCTCCCCTAACAAGGTTGTTAAAAACCTTGGTGTAATTATTGATTCAGATCTCTCCTTTCAGCCCCATATTAACAATATCACAAGAATGGCCTTCTTCCACCTGAGGAATATATCTAAATTAAGGAAGGTGTTGTCCCTGGAGGATGCTGAAAAAATGGTTCATGCCTTTGTAACCTCTCGACTAGACTACTGCAATGCATTATTGTCTGGTTGCACTGGCTCAGCCCTGAATCGCCTCCAACTTGTACAGATGCAGCCGCTAGGGTTCTTACTAGAACCAAGAAATGGGAGCACATCAGCCCGGTGCTCAAAACTCTTCATTGGCTGCCTGTCAAATTCAGAATTGACTACAAGATTTTACTTCTAGCGTTTAAAGCTTTAAATGGCATGGCCCCTGAATATCTGAGTGACTTACTCATTCCTTACTGTCCTCCTAGATTACTTCGCTCTCAAAATGCTGGCTATTTGAAAATTCCCTATTATATCTAAAATTACAATGGGTGGCAGAGCCTTCTCTTACAGAGCCCCTTTTTTATGGAATAATCTTCCCATGTATGTACGGGCTGCAGACACACTTTCTGTCTTTAAGTGTAGGCTAAAACCGTACCTCTTAGTCAATCCTATAAGTTAAGGATGTCGGGGGGGGGGGGGGGGGGCTAACCTTCTCTTTTCCTCTCTCACCCTGAGCTGCAGGATTACTCCGGCCCGTCCCCCTCTCACCCTGAGTTTGCAGACTGCTCCAGTTATGCCCCTCACCCTGAGTTTGCAGACTGCTTCGGACCCGTCCCCCCCTTTGGTTTGGTTTATCCTCCCGACTTCACGCAACCGGGAGTCCCAGATGCATCACCCCGCCCCCTTTGAACTGATGATTGAACTGATGATTGAACTGATTATTGAACTGACTATTACCATTCAGTCCACCTTTAGTCTAAACCGGGCCGGCCAGCGAAGGGATGGGCACCCCCTCTCTAGCCAGGTTCCTTCCGAGATTTCTTCCCACTGGGGAGTTTTTTTCTCGCCACTGCTCAGTGTTTTTTTTTCTCCCCTACCGGGGAGTTTTCTTACCTCATTTTGCTGGTTGGGGGCTATGGCCTGGTTTTTTGCTCAATTTTCCTTCTGTCTCCCTGTGCAGCGTCTTTGTGACAGTTCTCTGTAAAAAGCGCTATACAAATAAAATTGAATT